>CAUYQV010172581.1:0-17181 GCA_963574575.1 Galagoides demidoff | reverse complement strand
AGCCTCAAGCTATCCCCCTGGGTAGAGTGCCATGGTATCACAGCTCATAGCAACCTCCAACTCCTGGGCTCAAGCGAGTCTCCTGCCTCTGCCTCCCAAGCAGCTGGGACCACAGGCACCCACCACAACGTCTGGCCAGATTACTCCAACTCTTTTGGAGGTCTGAACAAATCTAAAGAAGGAGATGTTGACGTGAAGAAAATTGGCCACAAAGAAAGTATTTGTGTGTGCATGTGTGTGTGTCCGAGAGAGATGAGGATAATACATACAGTTTATTCCCTAGTTGGGACTTTTCTCTATAATCATTATAAAAACATTTAAATGCCCCTTTGCCCATGAATAAATGCTTCTCCTCATGTATTTATCCTCTCTATATTCTTTTAATAGAAAGCTATCATCTCCTAACTAAGGCTCTGCCTAACTTTGACTGCTACATTCCCAGTAAGACAAATTCTAGAAAAAGCAACTGCCTTCGCATTTGGTTCAAGTTAAACCTCAGGAATCTCCCTCCTATTTTTCTCTCTTAGTGCATTTTGTAGCCGCCTATTTATACGGCAGGATGTGGTGTGTTGGGACATTTCGTTCTGAATCCTCCATGGTTTTTGTAAGTGACTAAGCCAATCCCACAACTTCTTTGAGTCCTTCCTTTCTGTGAACCCTCAGAGCAGTGGTTTTTTGCTTTCCCCTATTATTTTTGTAAAGGTTCCTCATCAGAAAGGTGCTATGTGGGCTTGGGTTTAAAGCTCGGGATTTCCCATCCCCACATTGATGAGCTGTCCACGGTGCTGAAAGGTTGACAAGCTAATTCTCAGGCTCAGACGTTCTCTGTACCAACATATACTTTGGAAGGCAGCCTGCTGGGGCAGGTTGTTCTGGTGCCAGTTGCACAGTTGTGAATCTATACTCCTACCTGTGTGGTGGAAAACCCATTGCTTTTCTTGTTCTTCAGCTGATAGATGAACTGATTTGAAAGGCGAGAGTTAAGACCCAGACTTATTGGGAGCAGTTTTAAATTTTGTGCTTCTATTCCTGGTATTTCGGCATTCAATCCACTAAAACAAAGGTCTTAAATTCTAAAGCAATAGCATAAAAGACAATTGACACATTTTCACGAAATATGTAAATGCCTCCAAAACATACTCGTGTAGCAGTTTAGTCTCATCTAGCTGAGCTACTAAAAATTATAACTCCAAGCTCTACTTATTTACTAAGATCAAGATCCACCTCTTTGTTAGAGAGAGGGTCAGGAATGTTTTAATCACACATAGGGGCCTACTGCCTCTAAGGGCATCTGGGATCCCACCAAAGGGCTTTTCCTTATTGGCCTGACATTGATATGTAGATAAAAATGTGGAAGAAGATAACATAGGGAAAGAGAGTGAGGTGGAATGGGAGCCAGAATGAGCTTTGGAACTTGTTCATAGCCTTCTCCTAATCAAAAACTCTATTAATAATAAGCTATATATGGAACCCCCTTATTACCCATCTGGCCATTTTGCTGGCTAAGGCCTCTGCATAAGAGTGTGTGTGTGTGCGCACACACCCAAGATTTATATGCTTGGAAGGGTGAGGGAAACAGCCTGATTAATGGTACAATTTGGGAAATGTTTTCAGCCCCCATAATGAACTTAACTCAGTCCCAATCATACTTGAACTGTGGATTTTATGCTGAAGTTTACACTGAGAGGAAGTAGTTCAATGGCTCTTCATTAGTGGGAATAAGTTCAGGGCGGGGGAGGTGGTGGTCCAGAGCATAGACTGAGTGAAATAGGGATGGAGTGTGCAGGAAAGAGTCTGAGTAACTGGACATGACAGTGGGGTTGATTTCCTGTAGCCTGGAGAGCCGCTCGATCTGTTAGGAATAAATTAACTGGCCAGCAGTGTCAAGTTCAAGAGAATTGAAAGTAGGAAGCCTCCTTTAGTGCCTGTGGATGAAGAAGATAATATTTTACTTGGTCCCTCATTTTTTTTTTTTTTTAAGAAGGCACAGCAGCCAGCAAAGGATTGGGAAATGTTTCATTAGTCAGGCGAAGGCTAGAGGAAAAGGTATCATTATCAAATATAGTCTCTTGAATTCCCATACATTTTGCGGTTTTCCTGTAGCTGTTTCAGCTCCTAATCTACACAGCTATCCTGAGAGACTGGCGGTCTATAGATAAGAGAACTGGGGCTCATAAGGATTAAGTGACTTCCCCCAGATCATGCAGCTCGTAAATACGAATCTGCAACTTGGAGAATGAACATTTGACGTCAAAATCTGCCCTCTTTTTGTCACATTATACTTACTTATTAATTCAAGTTCAGTACCACCTTAACACTGACCCAGAAATTATACATTTTCGAATTTCCCTATCCTTCTCTTTTCATCCCCAACCATGAACCCAGTAATAATATTTAATGGTGTTAAGCATTTCCCATGTAGCAGGCATTGTAGCAAATGCCACAAGCAAACGCCATGGGTGTTGTTCCATTTAACCCTTACAACAATTCTTTGTAGTAGATATGACTATGCCCATTTTGCAAGGAGGAAATTAGGCCAGGTTTAGGGACTACTAGTAAAAACGATAGTAACATTTGCTGAGTGTTTGCAGTACAGCTCAAAGCTTATTGCCAAAGGTCACTAAATGCAGATAGTCCCATAAATGGAGCATTTGAGTTTGCCTACGGGAATCCTTGTTTTCTCTTATTGTTCCAGCAGAGTTGTCAACAGTGCTTTTTTTCACTCTCAAAAGTGTCCTTGTTCAGAGGATGAAAGTATTTGGGCACTCTGCCTTTGAGGCAGGTAACAGTTTTATTTCTCTTTTATGAATGAATAAGTGAGGTCAGTTCTTTAGGGATAAGTAACAGCCATGCTAAGACTCAAACTCAAATGATCTAATTGATTTTCCCTACAACGCTCATATTCTTAATTATTTTGTTTGCTTTTCATTCGCTGTCACTTTGGTACCGCAGCCAATTCTTATCCTGAAGTTTCCTTCCTAGATTTTCCCATAGATAGTGACCTTCATCCTGGGGTATGATTTGTTTTTTCTTCCAAACAAACATACACCTTAAGTTTCAGTTCTTCAGAAGCTTCCCAAAGAATAGAAGATAATAAAAAAAAAGAGAGAGATTAGGTAAAAAAAATATATTTTTTTCTGGGCACTTTACATATATTATTTTACTTAATTTAATTCTTGAAACGTCTCTGTAGGTTACATATCTATCTTATCCAAGTGAGAAAACAGGATCAGAGAGCTTAAATAACTAAGTTTAAGCCCTCAGAGTTAGGGAGTAGAGTTGCCTGAATTTGACTCATTTCTGCTTTATTCCAAATCGCAGCTACTTTCAATGTGGTCACACCCTCGACAACAAAATATTCTCCAAGGTCCTGTCACAGCTGCTAGACTGTAACTCTTCCATCTTAATAATGAAATTCTATCCAATTTGGAGCTCATGTCATCCTTCTGAGGTTTAGCGGATAACTTATTTGCTTTTGAGATGGGGGGCTCCAATGCCTTTATGCTGTGATAATTTTAGGCATCATGACACCTCAATAGGGCTGAAGGCCATTCCCAGTATGATAAAATCCAGTCCCTGAGCTAGGTGCAGAGATTGAAGACAGGTTTACATATGGGTGATGAACCAAGGAGGGGCTCTCTTCCACTCTATTATCTTTTCAAGTCCCAATTCACACCTTTGGGCTGAGTTGCTTCCTGCGCTAAGCTGCATGCAGGCCCTAAGCACCACATACAATGTCCTCCAGGCCCAGTGATGATTAGCAAGGGATGGTGTATCGCCCATTTCATACTCCATTAAGGAAGGATGAAACAGGCCAAGCTTGCAAATGATGACAGTCATGAGGTTCTGGTTATCCACTCTGCCTTTTTCTCCCTACCTGCTGGCTCTCTGAGAGTCTCACCAGTGAATCCAAGCAGATTCTGACATCTGGACATGCTTAAACCACTAGGAGAGGGCTGCTGTATAGAGGGCTGGGGTGAAACCATTTCCCTTGCGAACCCAGGGGACTGGCTGGGTGGCTGCTGTGATTCTTCCTTTGGGAAGGGAGGCTCAGACTTCCTCTCTCTGTATTCCTTAATGAGGCAGCTGTGTGGCAGGAGTGATCTGTGTGTGGATTGCTGGAGCATAAAAGATACCAAGTGGGTGATTTGAGAGGAAAATTAAAGGTTTTTTTTTTGTTTTTTTTTTTGTACTCTGGCAGCTAATGAAATCAGAAAGAGAAATGGAACTTACCCAATGTTGAAAGAATAGGGAAAAAAATACCCAGATTATTTTTTTGTAAAAAATGAGAGCAGCTCAATGAAATGTCAAAATATCTTTTCATTCAGGTTAAACAAAGGGAAAGGAGAATGTGGTTTCAGTTGCGTGTGTTGGCCAAAACCTTGAAGCTGTGTTCATCTTTTCTATAATTTTATAGTAATTTTGCCATTGAAATTGACTCCCATCTGTGTGAGATTTTAACAGGAGTCAAGACTGAGTATGGAATATGCTTCTGGAGCCCAACAGAATCTTGGGATGGACGGAGCTCTGTCCATGTGGGTATCAATAATGTGTCGACAAGGGTGTGATACATCAGTGAGCCAACGGAGGTTGCTTCTCATGGCAACGACACTTAGCAAAAGTGTGAATTATTCCTCTGGCTCACCGCAACATAGCCTGAGGAAGAATAATTGCAGAAATTAGGCCACAAGTTCTACATCTGGAAAGTTCATGAGCTTTCAGCAATGAAACAACGTATGAAAGATTTCCATCTGAAAGTGTGAATTGAAGCTGTTCATACTTATTCCCTTATCATGGCTCTTTTTTCTTTTCTTTTTTGACCCTGGCCACAGACAAAATTTCATTTGTTAACCCATTTGCTGTCCTAGGCGTCTCCCCCTTTGGTTCCCTTCTTCTTGAACTTATAAACTTTTTCTTGACTTTTCCTGCTATGTCTTCTGGAACGCTGCTGTATTACGGATAATTTTTAAAATATCTTTGATATCTCCTAAAATAAAATCAGGCATGTTCCCCGATGATACTCTTGTTCTTTCAAGAAGAACTTGTTCATCCTCTTCAGACCTCAGTGATGAAGTAGGAGGCACTGCTGGCCTTCCAGTAACTTATTTCT
Source organism: Galagoides demidoff (assembly GCA_963574575.1). Classification (NCBI taxonomy): domain Eukaryota; kingdom Metazoa; phylum Chordata; class Mammalia; order Primates; family Galagidae; genus Galagoides; species Galagoides demidoff. The sequence goes on along the minus strand of CAUYQV010172581.1, from coordinate 12,071 downwards.
ACTTTTGCCAAAGTTTATTCCTGCACCTACTTGCTAATTTTTCTCCAGAGATATATGCTTTCAGCCACCATCTGCCCCAGTTTTTCTCACTACTTCACTCCACCAACCAACCTTTGGGGCTAATCCCTCACTTTCTCCAAGTGGGAGAGCACCTGTCTAGGACCCTGCCTCTTCAATCCTTCTGCTTTCATTCTGAATGGCTGCAATGCCTGTCTATGTCGGTAATTTCGTGACTGCCTCAATTCAGTGATTGGTGCTCTAATTCCAGACTCACAGCCCCTTTTCCACAGCCAGATGCTGAGAGGCTCACCTCTGCAAACTCCAACACTCCACTCTCTATCATCCCTTTCTTCCCTGCCCTTCTCTCAAGCCTTCAATCTGTTGAGTTTATCATATTACCTGGACCAGGATCCCCTGCGCTCCAGAATAAGTCTGGCAGAGAGCTTTTTCATCTCCTCCCAAATTGTCAAATCCTCCTCTCCCTTCTTCCTATTTGATCGCTCATTTGAACCTGCAGATCACACCTTCTATAAAGAAAAAGTCTTTGTTTTCTATATTGTATCCCACAGTACAATATCTGGATATCTCTTCTTTTCACTGTACAAAGGGATATTTCCTGAATCTTTTTTGTATCTTTTCTTACTTTTAAATCTATATATACCTTGAGAAATATCATATATCCTCATCACTATAACTTTTCCCTGGAAGGATCTTTCTTTTTGGGCTCCTGTCCAACATCCCCATAGCCTGTGATACAGCCCTAAGTGTCTCAGTAAATGTTGAATTTCTTGAACTCCAAAACTACCTCTCTTCCAGCATATGTAGGTCACAAGCCTGGAAACCAAACATCTTTCTCATTTTCTCGCCTCATCCCTTCGAACTGAAGAATGAATCACTGAGTTGTGAAAAGTCGAGTGTTTTTCAAGTCCGTCCTCTCCCCTTTGTCTGCACTGCTCACACTGTAGCTTGAGTCCCTGTCATCTTCTCCCTAGATATTGTCACAGACTTCTAACTGGGTTCCAGTCTATGCTCTTTACTGTCACCAGAATCAGTTCCCTGAAGCATAGATTTATTTATGAATTTTCCCTGATTGAGACAATTCAGGGCCCTTCCTCCATTACTATGAAGTCAATTGAAGTCAAGCTTTAGAACACGTATATGGAGATACGTCTTGACGGTTTATGGTATGGTGCCTGCCTACTTTTCCAGCTTCATTCTTCTCTACCACACTAAACATTGTAGTGATACCAAACCACCTGTTGTTACTGACACATGGCAGGAACTGTACATGCACACACACATTTGCACATGCAGCACTTTTTGTTTTGAAATAATCTTTCTCTAGCCAGGTGTTGTAGTGGGTGCCTGTAGTCCCAGCTACTCAGGAGGCTGAGGCCAGAGAATCTCCTAAGCTCAGGGAGTTGGAGGTTGCTGTGAGTTGTGATGCCACGGCACTCTACCAAGGTTAATAATTGAAACTCTGCCTCAAAGAAAAAAAAAAAAAGAAATAATCTTTATCTTTTGCCATACCAGCAAAGCCCTATTTGTCATTCAAAACTCAAGTCAAGTATTACCTCAATTGCCAGCTTACCCCTTTTTAAAATTATTATCTCAATAGATGCCAAAAGAGCATTTAATGAATTTCTTTCTTTTTTATTGTTTGGGATTCATTGATGGTGCAAAGAATGGGCTTACAGTAATTGCATTTGTTAGGTAAAATCCCTTTTATAATTGTGTCCTGCCCTCAAGAGGTGTGCCACCATGATCCCCTATCCCCTCCTTCCTCCCCTCTCCCCACTTCCTCTTTACCCTGCCCCCCATCTTGAACTAATTCGAGTTTTTCTCTTATGAAGGTATGTATTAGATCATCTACTGCCTTCATATTAGAATTGAGTACATTGGAGTCTTGCTTCTCCATTCTTGTGATGCTTTACTAAGAATAATGTGTTCCAATTCAATCCAGGTTAATACAAAAGATGTAAAGTTGCCATCTTTTTTAGTGGCTGAATAGTATTCTGTGGCATACATATATCATAGCTTGTTGATCTATTCCTGGGTTGGTGGGTATTTAGGTTGTTTCCACATTTTGGAGATTGTAAATTGAGCTGTGATAAACAGTCAGCATCATCTACCACTATTCTCCCTTTCTTGATCTCCACATCTCTATCTAGAGCGCAATTTCTCTATTTCCTCATGTGTGTGTCATGCTCTACCAGGTTTGTGCTGTTCCCTCCACTCTTACCATTTTTTTTCTTTTTTCATCTGGCTAAACTCCTACTCAATCTTTAGTCTTGGCTTAGATGCTATTCATCTTGAGAAGTGTTTCTGTCCTCTACCCCCAGGATCAATTAAATCCTCTTGTTTCATAGTTCCATTATAGCTTATATTTCCTTTGGGTACTACAACATTGATAGTCACTCTTTTAATATTTAGAGGATAGAGACCTGGTCTGTATTGAAACTATTGCTACCTCATTAGAATTCAGCACATTTCTGGGCACATACACATATTAGACACTCAGTAAATATTTGCTATATTTTGATGGAATTAAACTTATCAGTGATGCCTGCATAGCACTGACCACACTTTCTTTCTTTCTTTCTTTCTTTCTTCTTTATTAAATCATAGCTGTGTACATTAATGCAATCATGGTGTACAATGTGCTGGTTTTGCATACAATTTGAAATGCTTTCATCAAACTGGTTAACATAGTCTTCATAGCATTTTCATAGTTATTGTGTTAAGATATTTATATTCTACACCTAGTAAATTTCACATGTACCCTTGTCAGTTGCATCGTAGGTGTGGTCCCACCAATTACCCTCCCTCCACCATCCTCCCCCTCCTCTCCCTCCTCTCCCTCTCCCCTTTCCCCTTCTTCTTGGGCTATAATTGGGTTATAGCTTTCATAAGAATGTTTATTGTATCCCAATTCATAATTGCTAAGTCATGAAAGAAGTCCAAGTGCCCATTGACCCATGAATGGATCAATAAATTGTGGTATATGTACACCATGGAATATTATGCAGCCTTAAAGAAAGATGGGGACTTTACCTCTTACATGTTTACATGGATGGAGCTGGAGCATATTCTTCTTCTTTTTTTTTTTTAATTTTTGTAGAGACAGAGTCTCACTTTATTGCCCTTGGTAGAGTGCTGTGGCATCACACAGCTCACAGCAACCTCCAACTCCTGGGCTTAAGTGATTCTCTTGCCTCAGCCTCCTGAGTAGCTGGGACCACAGGTGCCCACCACAGCACCCAGCTATTTTTTGGTTGCAGTTCGGCTGGGGCCAGGTTTGAACCCTCCACCTTTAGTATATGGGGCCAGCGCCCTACTCACTGAGCCACAGGTGCCACCCCGGAGCATATTCTTCTTAGCAAAGTATCTCAAGAATGGAAGAAAAAGAATCCAATGTACTCAGCCTTACTATGACCACCCTTTCTTTTGAACCTCTCTTCCCACCTGTATTTTCATACACCTATGTACTTAGTATATATGCCATGTCTGAATTCCTCTTGATAATTGAGGTTCATGGCATAGTTTCCAGTTGTGAGTCTTGGAACCCAGGTTGGGGTCTGTGAACCTAGTTTGGGGCCAGGTTGACTCATCTGCAAATTATGGAACCAGAAAATTCTGCATGACTGAGCTGGACGTCAAACTGAAATTAGATAACATCTCATCTTAATCATCAGTCTGAAGAGGTAGGAGCAGTCAGAGGGGTGAGCATGAGAGACATGAGAGCTGACCAAGGAACGCGGGGCTGCTGTGTTTCCTCTTGGTTTGGGGTAGAGCCACAGGTGTGCTTATAAGACACAGGTAAACCTTCTCAAAGGTGCTAAGGAGGCTCATGAACTCAGCAATTTTGTTGTTGAAGTGGCAGTGGTGATTGTGGTTGATTTGTCTTCATCTGCCGACTTCCTCTTTTAGACTTTCAGTCTTGTGAACAAAGAGGTTTATTTTAATCAGTTTTGCATTACAAGCCCTCACTACACTGTGCCTTTAGTAAACACTTGTGGAAGAAACACGTGTAGTTATTCTTCTCATATAAAAGCTGAATGTTTTTGGCTTTATTTACAAATGAAAGCTTACTCCTACTGCCTTGATTAGAAAGGTTTGTGTAAGAATGTGCTGAACTTGACATATCATTTTACAATGCAAGCTTTGTAAGACTCAATTCAGGAAATCCAAACACAACCTCAGTCTATTAGTGACTTGTAATAAAGAAATAACCTGCTAGTTAAAAAAAAAAAAAACTCATTAGCTCTGAAAGGTGAAGCATAAACAGGTAAACTTCCTGTGTGTGTTTTCCCGCTGTGGCTATTAGCCCCAAGATAAGCCAGTTAAATATACCCTGTGCTGAATGAATTGCTAGAACTTCAAGTAGAAGTCACTCCACATGGAAGTTATTCCTACAGACAGTGGCGCATCATCATAGCCAAAGGATATAAAGTGTAATGAAGCTGGTTTGCCTGATGGAGGAAGGCTACTGATATAAATTCACTCCTTTTCTGTGTCATCTAATTGATTTCCCTTGAGAGCGTCATGGCAATAATGGAGTATGTTGTCTGCAGAGAATTTAAAAACAATGTGTAGTAATAACATTGACTAAAAGTTGGTCAACTTTTTTCTAACTAATGTCCGCAACGCAATACCCTTCGTTCCACTAACTCTTTTGTTGATCTGCATTCTGAATAATTGTTGCAGTGACTATTGAGTTTTAATGGTATATGTGTGAGCTTCAAAGTCACACATTTTTTATTACTTATCTCTTTGTTTTTTTTTTTTTTTGAGACAGAGCCTCAAGCTATCCCCCTGGGTAGGGTGCCATGGCATCACAGCTCATAGCAACCTCCAACTCTTGGGCTCAAGCGAGTCTCCTGCCTCCGCCTCCTAAGTAGCTGGGATCACAGGTGCCCACCACAATGCCCGGCCATTTTTTGGTTGCAGCCATCATTGTTGTTTGGCGGGCCCGGGCTGGGGATTCGAACCCTCCACCTTGGGTGTACGTGGCTGGTGCCTTAGCCGATTGAGCCACAGGCGCCGAGCCAATTACTTATCTCTTAAAAAATACTGTAGTCCATATGAAAGTTAATTTGTAGGACTCCTAGGTATATATAGCTGGCTCCCAACACATAAGGGTTGGGTCTACCTGTTTATTTCCAGAGTGAATGTGAAACAGTTATGAACCATTCACACTTGCTCTGGTACATGGTCAGTGGTAGCACATAATTTTGTATCTGAACAGTGGATAAGAAATCAACAAGGATAGCACAGTGATTGTAAAGAGAAAGAAACACAGAACTGAGCCACCTTGATTCGGTCATTCTATGGAATCCCTTGGAATTTTTGTAGTCATAATTTAAAATAGCAGAACAGAATGGGAACCAGGAGATTCAGTAATTTTTATTTGGTAAAGTTTAATCTTTTTCTCATACATAAAATTGATTTATATCATTTCATGGTAAGTACTGACATAACTTTGTTCTGCAGAGGAGAAGGCATTGAAACAGCTTCTGCTTTAGGTGTCAGATATGTCCATTTCCCATTTCCCTCAAGTTTGTCTTCCTCCTCCCTTCCTGGCATCTGATATGTCCTGGACACACATGCTCTCATCTTTCTTTGGGTCTCTCATTACTCAGGAAGGTCAGGGCCTGGTTTGACAACTCTGTCTCCAGGTGTTCAAGACCATCTTTCTTCTGATTCTGTATCTCCACCGGGAGGCCATTCCCTCGTTATTTCTCAGTGGAGCACTTTCACTCTATATATTTGGACTGGTTTCTTTTGCATTTCTCCCATGTGCTGTACTAATTCTCTTACTTTTCCCCTTGTTCATACCCTCTGCCTACCAGGAATGTATCTCACCTCCCCTTCCTCTTACCAAATCATTCTCCCATCCTCCATGAAGCCCTTCCTCACTGCTTCATTTCTCAAATCTCTGTCTGTTCTGTCACCTCCCATAGTGTTTGGCGTCTCCATTGCTCTTGTTTCTATTAATTACTAGTTAAAAAAATTAACTGCAGCAAAACGGACTTAATATAAAATTTACTCTTAACTATTTTTAAGTGCACAGTTCAGTGGCTTAAAGCCACTTCATTCATATTGTTTGGAACACATCACCATCATCCTTCTCCAGAACGCTTCTCATCTAGCAAAACTCTGTATCCTTTAAACAATAACTCCACATGCTCCCCTCCCCGGTCCCTGATAGCTAACATTTGACCATCTATGCAAGGATTTATTTGGGGGATCTCTGTTCTATCTTATGGGTTTATAGTCTGTCTTTATATCAGCACAACACTGTTTTGATTGCTGTAACTTTGTAGTAATTTTTTTTTTTTTTTGAGATGGAGCCTCAAGCTATCCCCCTGGGTAGAGTGCCATGGCATCACAGCTCATAGCAACTTCTAACTCCTGGGCTCAAGCGAGTCTCCTGCCTCCACCTCCCAAGTAGCTGGGACCACAGGTGCCCGCCACAACGCCTGGCCATTTTTTGGTTGCAGCCATCATTGTTTTTTGGTGGGCCCAGGCTGGGGATTCAAACCTGCCACCTTAGGTGTACGTGGCTGGCGCCTTAGCCGATTGAGCCACAGGCACTGAGCCTGTAGTAAGTTTTAAAATCAGAAAGTATGATACATCCATTTTTGTTCTTTTTTGAAGATTTTTTTGACTTTGAGATTTCTTGAGATTCTATATATATTTTAGAATAATTTTTCTATTTCTACAAAAAATGTTATTGAGATTTTGATGGGGATTGCATTGAATCTAGTAGATCACACTGGGTATATTGACTATCTCCACTGTTCCATCAACATGGGGTGACCTTCCATTTATTGCTATCTCCTTTAAATTCTTTTAGTAATCTTGTGTCGTTTTCATAGCTCAGGCCTTTTATAACCTTGGTAAAGTTTATTCCTAAGTATTTTTTGATATTATAAATGGGATTGTTGTCTTAATTTCCTCTTCAGATTGTTCATTGTTAGTATATAGAAATGTAACCAATTTTTGTATGGTGATTTTTTTTTTTAATCCTGCAACTTTACTGAATTTTTTAAATAGTTCTAACAGGTTTTTGTTGTTTTTGCTGAATCTTTAGAGTTTTGACAATATAAGTTTATGTCTCCTGTAAAAAAAAAATATAATTTTATATCTTCTTTCCAATTTTGATGTCTTTTATTTTATTTTCTCCCATAATTGCTCTGGGTAGGACATCTAGTATTATGTTGAATAGAAGTAGCAAAAGAAGGTGTGTTTCTGGTATTCCTGATCTTAGTATTTCACCGTTGAGTATGATGTTCACTCCGTGGCTGATTGTTTTCAAAGGAGAGATCCTCAAAGGCTCTTTTGTATGATTTGCATTTACTGAACACCTTCTAATGGCTCTGTTATAGGTTGTCTCTTCTCATATGTTGCTCATTTAGGTTTCTCAATATCTCTGTGAGGGGGGATATAGCTTAACAAGTGGGAAAACCAATATTCATAAAGTCATGTAAATTCCTCAGGTTTACATAATTAGTACATGACAGAACTGGGATTTGAATGTCGTTTTATCTCAAAAGTCCACGTTCTTTTTGCTTTATCAGATTGCTCTTTGAAAGGGAGACTAGATCTCTCTAAAATCACATGTCGTTTTCTCTTTGACAGCAGCAAGCAGAGTTGGGCCCACAGATATGCTCAATAGCTTGTTGAAGGGCCCACTGCCAATATGAAAATCATTTCTGAAGGCCCTAAGAGCTCTTTCTTTTTTTGTTGAAAAGGGAAGCTGGACCTCCCAGAAAGATGAATACACTTTGATCTTGCCAAACATAGTCCTTGATGTGGACTATGGGGTTCTCTCACTGGGCTCCTATGCTTGCCTTCTAAAACTCCCTCTCTTCAAGTTTGCATGGTGTTCTCTGTGTCCAACAATTACTACCACATTTGGTTCCTACTGCCTGATGTATAGAAGTAGCAGTTCCCTATTGCTTTCTTCTCCTTGTTTGTGTCTGGGATCACCCTGGCCTCTAACCAGAGGTGTATTGCCCTAGAGAAAAAGTGAACCCATTTCTCTTCTAAGACTACTTTTCTTCTTAGCCAGAGTGGGAAAACATAACCTGTGGTAGCCAAATTGATTGCTTTGTCAAGAAAGGAAGGCTAAAAATAATTTCTCTGGCTAGATCTCAGGTCTCAGAACAGATACGTTAAAAGGGTGTTCACAGCCTTGGCCCCTAAGTGGAGTAGAAAAAAAGACAATCCTGCCCTCAAGATGCCCCCCTAGGGCTCTGAAATTTGTAGAAGGAGACAGAGAAAGAAACTCTCCTTCATTAGGATCACTCCATATGTTCATATTTTCTGGAACATTTTAATTGCAAACAATTCTGTTCATGTGTCTCAGACCAAATGACTGCCGTGTGTTGGATTTTTTGTTTTGATTTTTTGTTTCAGGAGAGATGGTCATTATAATAGGAAAATTAGAATTTTTGAAGGCGCTTTCGGACTGCAACTCTCATTATAATCCTCAGCGGGAATGTGTGGGTGTGGGTGTGCCTGCAAACTCACTATCTATGCATTGGTGTGCTATGACCCCCACCTCCAGATGCTGATTAAAATTTAAGTCCCACAGAGAACTACAACGTACAGCCTCCATCATCTTCTTCTAAATGCACACACATTTTGGATTGGATTATTTGGCCAGCTATTGGGTCATCAGGAGGATGGAGAGTGAGGGTGTGACCTAGAGACAGGGCTTCCCATGAGACTTTCTGCCTGGATGTGGAATGAGAGACAGGAGGGGAAACAGGTAGGTTTCAGTCTCCATCTGAGAAAAGACAAATTTCATGTGAAATCCCTGGTAACGGGCTTCAGTCATGGAGAGTCTACTTTTGCTCTTGGACACCTGAATTTGCTGCTTTGACTCATTGCCTCTGTTTCCCTGTCAGTGGGGAGGGTAGGGCACTGAGGAAGCTGGAGGCTGGGAAGTACGGGAACATGGGAGTGAGGAGGCAGAGGCTGAGTGATGTAGAGAAAAGAGCCTGGGCTATAGTCTCAGGCCGTAATACCTCAGCCACTTAGTATTTGTATGACCTGGGCAAGACTTAACACTTCTAATACTCAAGATCCTCATTTGCAAAATGAAGATAGCTCTTCTCATGGTCCTTGTGATAATTAGGAAGAATATATACAAAAATGGTTGGCCCATTAGATAAGCTCAAGGACTGCTTGCTATTACTCATATTAGGTTGCTGTATCTGACAGTCTTGTGTAGGTAAGAATACTGGAGTCCAGAGAGGAGGAATAACTTGTTCCATGTTGTCTAGTCAGTTGATGAGAGAGCTGGGACCGGAAGGTAGTGATTCTTTTTCGAAATCACTTTGCCTCCTAAGATTTGCAGCAACGGGAGGCATTAGAGCTAAAACATACTCTTGTCACTCTTGAGGACTCTACAATTGAATGAAAGACAGATTTATCGGGGAAAAGGCCACAAAGGGACTTGAATAAGAAACGGAGAAATAAATGTGTACACGTGTGTTTGCCTGAGTTCTTAGAACAGGAAAAAGTCTCTGGAGTCAGACCACTGGAGAGCAGCACAGCATGGATTTGGCTCCTAATTGTGGGTAACAGAAGAGGCTTACTTTTCTGTTTTAATTTGCTTGCAATTTATAAAGCCTGTGATTGCAGAAGTCATTTTGCCTCACCCTATACATAAGTATGTTCACTTTTATTTTTATTTTTCAGCAAAGCATAGCGTTGGAGTCTCAAAACAGGCTGCATGGAATGTGATGTCTGCACCATTAGTCTCCACCACAGAGGGGACATGACCTCATTGTCCTTTGATGACTGGAACTTTCTCCCAAAGGATAAGAAAGCAGATAGAGCAAAAAACTCTTCTGCTTGCCATCCTGTTTCTCATAGCGCAATGGAGAGCACAGGATAGGTGCTTAATAAATACTGCTTCATCAAATGACATGTGAATTAAATTCCCTTGTCCTCCTTGTTCGTGGGGCCCCTTGGCTGCAGCCAGAAAGACCAATCCAGGAAATGACTCAGCAAGCATTTGGTTTAAGTGAGACACGAGAAGGTCTCACCAGGGGATGACCTGCCAAAGATTACTTCTAAGTAGACATCATAAGAGGTTTGTTTGTTGGTGGGCTGAGGGCTTTGCAGCACATACAGGAAGATGCATTCATGAAAACCTTCATGCCTGCATGTGTGCATACACATATAAATACATACATAATCTCTTTCATACCCCTTGGCACAAGAACATACATAGTTATGCTCAATCACACAAACATAAAGATCCATGTAGATACAGACACATACACATATATAACCATTCACATAGTATATGTGCTGACATGCCGTCTCATACACATGGATGTATGTTGGCATGTGTATGTTCCTATAAGTTCCATACACAGGTAGGAAGGAGTACATTGGCTTACATGCAACCATAATTAAATGGGGAATTGCCTATGGCAGGCATCCTCCAACTATGGCCCACAGGCCACAAGCGGCCCGCCAAGGACATATCTGGCCCACCAAGTGTTTTTGCTGCCACTGCCTGTCCTGCTTAGCAGCTGACTTATCCCGGTCCCACAGTCCAACCCTCCAATGGTCTGAGGGACAGTGAACTGGCCCCCTGTTTAAAAAGTTTGAGGACCCCTGGCCTATGGCATGGTGCCCATTTGACTCATTGAAGGCCATGCTGAGCCAGGGATGAGGCTGTAAGTAACAGGAGGGCAGTGGCCAAGTGTCCTGGTCCTCACGGGTACATAGCAGTTTCACAAAAAGATCTTACTGATGGATTCCATGGCTTACTTTACTGACATGTGCCAAGATTTGATTATGAAAGCCATAGAAAAATTATCTCCCTCCCAGCCTTTAGTGCAAATGCCTAGCGTTTCTTGGTGCTTCTTCTTGGTTGAAATTATGTTATGCTTATGTAGCCTTTCTGTTATCCTGACTCCCTACTCCCAGAACTCTGACTCACAATCAAATGAAAAAATCTCTTTTCCCTTATTGCTTCAAAAGAAAATGACAGGTGCACAGTAGTCAGCGTGGGCTGGACTTCTTTGGAAAAGGAGCGTATGACCTTGGCGTGGGGAGAGATTGAATGCCCCTCTGGGGGATTGGGGGGCTCGGAGGTGCTTTCTAAAGCACCCCTGGCATCTCAGCCAGGCTGCCCTGAAGAAGGTCCTTGATCTTTATTACAGTGGTAGGGAAGCCTGGGATGTCATGATGGGGTCCAGGCAATGCTCGTTGATGTACCCATGGTTTATTAACATTATCAGCGAAAGAAATGCGCATCCTATCTTTGCTTGCTTGATCAAGGTGAAACAAATGAAACTATGCATCTGTTCTCTGGGTTGCTGGAGGAAGGGTGCACCTGCACCCCACACCTCAGGAGTTCATATCTCTGCTTAAACTGCAAGAGGTTTGAAGAAGCCTAAGAACAGTTCCCTTTGCCTTTCCCCATGGAGCTCTTGGTGATAATAAACTCTGTCTTCATTTCCCTCACTCTTGTTATTCATTTCAGTATATACCACTCAGTGTTTGAGGAGGAGGGAGAAGGAACTGGGTTGTTATTAATACTTTTGAGCTATTAATCCCATTCTTTTGCTTTTTCTCTCCCCTGCCTTTCTCTGTTCTTCTTCTCCCTTACTTCTCTTCTTTTATACTCCACGACCAGCAGGATAATTGGAGAGCTGTTGCCTTTGAATCCATACCCCGAAGACTCAGAATTTCTAGGACTATAACTCCCTTCCCACCCCCATCCCCACTATGACATAAACCACTTTTCAGCCCATCTCCTGAGGAGGCGGTGCCATCAGGTACTCTGAATATTTAGTTCCAGGAGTGACTATATTGATGGATTTCGGGGAATTAACTTCCAGATCTTGAAATTCCGCACACTGTTTCTTAGTATCCAGTAGGTTCTTTGTCCTTACCACTCATTTGTCCTAATGGCCCCTTCCTCTCTTTATAAAACCAAGGCATTCCTCCCTCCCAAATTTTATTCTGGTCCACTGTTCTAGAGTGCAAGTATCTCTAGGGAGTCAAATCTCCTATATTAGTCAAAACCCTAGAAA
>CAUYQV010172580.1:0-11523 GCA_963574575.1 Galagoides demidoff | reverse complement strand
CCTGTGGTCCCAGCTACTTGGGAGGCAGAGGCAGGAGACTCGCTTGAGCTCAGGAGTTGGAGGTTGCTATGAGCTGTGATGCCATGGCACTCTACCCAGGGGGATAGCTTGAGGCTCCGTCTCAAAAAAAAAAAAAAAATCAAAGGATCATTTCAATTGATGCAGAAAAGTCTTTGACAATATCCAACACCCTTTTATGAAAAAAATACTGAATCAAATAGGAATAAAAGGAAAATTTTGTAAAATGACAAAGAGCATATATGGAAAACCACAGCTAACTTCAAAAGGAATGGTGAAAGACTATAATCTTTCCTGTAAGATCAAGAACAATACAAGGATGGCTATTATCACCACTATCATTCAATATTATTGAAAGCTTTGGTGCAATCAAGCCAGAAAAGGAAATGCAATTTATTGAGATAGAAAAGGAAGAGGTATAACTGTCTTTATATGTGATGACATGATTTTATGTAGAGAAAATCCTAAAGAATCCACATACAAAAGTAACTATTAAATCTAATAAAAAACTTCAGTAGAGTTGGGCGGCACCTGTAGCTCAAAGGAGTAGGGCGCTGGCCCCATATACCAGAGGTGATGGGTTCAAACCCGGTCCCGGCCAAAAACTGCAATAAATAAATAAATAAAATAAAATAAACTTCAGTAGAGTTGCAAGATACAAAATCAACACACAAAAATCAGTTGTATTAGGCCGGGCATGGTGGCTCATGCCTCTAATCCTAGCATTCTGGGAGGCCAAGGCAGGTGGATTGCCGTGAGTTCACAGGTTCAAGACCAGGCTGAGCCAGAGTGAGACCTTGTCTCTAAAAGCAGCCAAGCATTGTGATGGGTGCCTGTAGTCCCAGCTACTCGGGAGGCCAAGGCAAGAGACTCACTTGAGCCCAGGAGTTTGAGGTTGCTGTGATCTATGACACCTTAGCACTCTACTGAGAGCAATAAAGTGAGACTTTATCTCAAAAAAAATCAGTTGTATTTTATACACTAGCTCATTATCTGACCATGAATAAGGTGAAGAAGATGAAACACTATCATATTGGAAAAGTGTGGTGGCAGGAGAGCCCAACAATGGTCCAAGGCCGCTACAGGGATTTCTGTCAGTGTGTAAGTGACTGGATAGGAGCAGTACAGTTGAATGGTTTTGGGGACCACAACCTTGGAATTGGCTGAGTATTGTAGGTTTTTCCCTCGTTTTCTTTGCTGTAGGATTTTGACATTGCTGGTCAGTTTGACCCTATGGTCCCCTGATGCCATGGCACTCTACCTAGGGGAACAGAGCAAGACTCTGTTTCAAGGAGAAAAGCATAGAAAACAACAAAAATTGGTGAGGATGTGCAAAAATTAGAACTCTCATAAATTTCTGAGGAAAACACAAAAGGGTGCAGTACTATGGAAAACAGTATGGTGGTTCCTCAAAGGTTAAACACACAGTTACCATATCATATGATCCAGCTATTTCTCTCCTAGGTAAACACAGGCAGTCCCTGGATTATAAACAATATAGGTTATGTAGGTTTGTTTTTAAATTGAATTTGTATGTAAGTTGTAATAGGTAAGTATATTTACCTATTACCTGTAAGTACAAGTTGTATATAAGTCAGATGTTTATAACTTGGAGACTGCCTGTACCCAAAAGAATTGAAAAGAGGTGGGCAGCACCTGTGACTCAAAGGAGTAGGGCACCAGCCCCATATACCAGAGGTGACGGGTTCAAAAACTGGCCAAAAACTGCAAAAAAAAAAAAAAATTGAAAAGAGGTATTCAAGCAAATATTTGTTCACGAATGTTATTAGCAGTACTATTTATAATAGTCAAAATGTGGAACAAGCCAAATTTCCATCAACTGGTAGATTGATCAACAAAATGTGGTATGTCTACATAATGGAAGAGTTATTTGGTCATAAAAAGGAATAAAGTACTGATATGTGCTACAATGTGGAGAGCTTTGAAAACATACAAAGTGAAGGAAGCCATGCATAAAAGGTCATTCATTATAAGATAATTTAAAATAAACATTTGAACAAAAACTTATACATGACTATTCACTACAGCATTATTTATAACAGTTCGAAGTGGAAAGAAACCCAAATGTCCCTCAATGGATGAATGGATAAACAAAATATGGTATATCCATACAATGGAATATTATTTGGCAATAAAAAGAATCAAGTCCTGATCAGGCATGGTGGTTCATGCCTGTAATCCCAGTACTTTGGGAGGCTGAAGCAGGAGGATCACTTCAGGGCAGGGAATAGAGACAAGTCTGGACAGCATAGTGAGATGCCATCTCTACAAAAAAATATAAATACTAGCTGGATGTGGTGGTACATGCATGTAGTCCCAGCTACTCAGGAAGCTGAGGCAAGAGGATTGCTTGAACTGAGGAGGCTGAGGTTACAGCAAGCTATGATGATGCCACTGCACTCCAGCTGGGGCAATAGAGTGAGACCCTGTGTCAAAAAAAAAAAAAAAAGAAGAAGAAGAAGAAGGGTGGTGCCTGTGGCTCAAAGGAGTAGGGCGCTGGCCCCATATACCGGAGGTGGTGGGTTCAAACCCAGCCCCAACCAAAAACTGCTTAAAAAAAAAAAAAGAATGAAGTTCTGATGCTACAACCTGGATGAACCTTGCAAACATTGTGTTAAGTTAAAGAAGCCAGACATAAAATATCATATATTGTATGATTCCATTTATATGAAAAGCCCAGAAGAAGCAAATCTATAGAGGCAGAAAGTAGATTAGTGGTTGCCTTGGGCTGGGAGTCGGGGGCGTGGGGGGGCAGCAGAGAGAATGCCTGCAATTGGGAACAGTTTTCATTTCTGGAGTGAGGAAAATGTTCTAAAATTAGTGATGGTCAATGCAAAACTTTGTGAATATACTAAAAGTCACTGAATTATACATTTTAAAAGAGTGAACTTTAGGGCATATAAATTACATTTCATAGAGCTGTTATTTTTAAAAGAATCTTACATAATAAAAGAAGGAAAAGACATTAGAATTGTCTGGAACTTAGGGTACCTTCTCCCCTTCTTTTTTGTTTTTCTCTGATTTGTTTTCAGTCACTTCTGAGTTTGGCTATGTTTCCATGATATTACAAATTTCACAAATTGGTTTGAGATGATTGTTTTCTATCACCACATCATGTTTTCATAACTTTTGAGCACCGAGTAAAGGGTATAAAGTTGGACATGAAGATATGGTTACTCTGGAATTTCTCAGTTTTGGTTTTAAACATTTAGGTTCTTTCCAAGTTTTCAGTCTGACAGATCACAAGAACTATAAGTGGTTGAAATGAATTAGAAAGGAAAAAATAAAAAAGGAGTAGAAAAAACAAAAATCTGAAAAATCAGATAAAAATCCTTGGAGACTATTTCCAAAACTGCCCCTGGTTCACTTACCAACATATGAAAAAACAGTGGCTGAAAATATGTATTATTATTATTATTTTTTGAGACAGAATCTCACGCTGTTGCCCGGGCTAGAACTCTATAGCCTCAGCATAGCAACCTCAGATTCCTGGGTTCAAGTGATTCCCCTACCTCGGCCTCCAGAGTAGCTAAGACTACAGACATGCACCATAAAGCCCAGTTAATTTTTTCTATTTTTAGTAGAGACAAGATCTCATTTTTGCTCAGACTGGTCTCGAACTCTTGACCTCAAGCAATCCTGCCTCAGCTATCCAGAGAGTGTAATGCCAGGATTACAGGCATGAGCCCTTGAGCCTGGCCAAAATATGTACTTTTATTTAATGGTTTTACTAATTCTCTACCCAGTTTCCTTTGATCAAATCATCTGCCAACAAAGTGTTTTTTGTTTGTTTGCTTTTTTTTTTTTTGAGACAAAGTCTCAAGCTGTCGCCCTGGGTAGAGTGCTGTGGCATCATAGCTCACAGCAACCTTAAACTCTTGGGCTCGAGCAATTCTCTTGCCTCAGCCTCCCAAGTAGCTGGGACTACAGGCACCCATCACAAGGCCTGGCTAGTTTTTGGTTGTAGTTGTCATTGTTGTTTGGCAGGCCTGGGCCAGATTCAAATCTGCTAGCTTCTATGTATGTGGCTGGTGCCCTAGCTGCTGAGCTATAGGCACCAAGCCCTCGTTTGCTTTTTAATAAAGAGAAAGCTGGAAACCATCAACAAGTCTTAGCTTGGGCTCTAGGTAGCTCTTATTGTTGAGTTAAGGAAAGGAGAGACTTCAGTGCTGTCCTAGGCCTTTACATCTGTATTTCAACTGCCAACAACTTCACCCTCCACTGCAGTCAGAAGGCACCTCAGACTCACGGGGCTCTTGGGAGCTGGAGGATCCGCAAGGCCCCCCGCCATATGCACCGGATCTCAGGTTGCTGAAGAGGGTCAGGCCCTCGGCAGGACATGGTAAGAGTGAGTAGGCAGCAGGCCCTGTGAAGGAGAGGGTAGGCTAAGGCTAAATGTCTATCTAAGGGATAAGTGGGAACAGGACTCTCCTGACCTTACCTGCCTTCACCCTCTGTGGCTTGCAAGTACAACTCTGAAGCAGTTCTTGAGTCAGACACCTCCACTTCACTGGCATCTTCTACCACCCTGTAGGAAGGGGAGGCTGAGGTCAGCCCCTTAGCACCAAGAATCTGTCCAGCCACCCCCACCAGAACCTCTGCCGGGGGACCCATGGAGGTCCCCGTAGCCTATAAAAATCCTCACAAAGGGCTCAGCTTCTGTAGCACAGTGGTTAAGGTATCAGCCTCATCCTGTACACAGTGGTTAGGGCGCCAGCCTCATATACTGAGGGTGGCAGGTTTGAACCCAGCCTGGCCAGCTAAAAATAAAATTAAAAAGTAAACTTCTTGGCTCAGTGCCCATAGCTCAGTAGGTAGGTGCCAGCCACATACATCGAAGCTGGTGAGTTCAATCCAGCTAAACAGCAATGACAATTGCAACAAAAAAATAGCTGGGCATTGTGGCAGGTGCCTGTCATCCCAGTTACTAGGGAGGGGCTGAGGCAAGAGAATTGCTTATGCCCAGGAGTTTGAGGTTGCTGTGAGCTGTGATGTCATGGTACTCTACTGAGGGTGACATAGTGGGATTCTGTCTTTAAAAAAAAATCCTCACAAAGGATTCAGGCTCAGTATATCTCCCTCAAATATTCTTAGTTTCATGACCTTATTTTTCCCCCTATAATCTGCTCAGTGAAGGAAACAGGACAGTTAGGATTGTCCCCACTTTCCAGATAGAGAAATTGAAGTCCTACTCTGTGAGATGCTCAAAATCATCCAGTGTGATGATGACTAAGTCAGGACATGGTGGTTGGGAGTAGAGTTGAAGAAGGGTTAAGTGGGCCAGAGGAGTGAGAGGCATGGATGTATGGATGAAGGAGGGAAGTGTAGGCATGACCCCAAGCCCAGAGCTTCTGTCCCCTGGGGTGGCAGTAGGTAAAACACTCCAAGGGCTTGGCAAAGGGGAGTCAGCCCTATCTAAGACAAGCACTCTCAGCCTCCACTGGGCCCTTGACACTCACAAGCCTAGAGGGGGCACATCCAGCACTGACAGGTTCTCCATCCCTGGAGAAAGCAGATCCCGGGTCCTTCCACTGGAGCTGAGCTGGGGTCACACAAGCACACCTATTACAAACAGAACCTTTCCCCTACCTTTGGCTCATTTGATCCTCCTGTGGGCCAAGGAAGGCACCAAGAATCTAGCCATTTCTCAGTCAGGGAAAAGGAGACCTCAGAGACAAGCCCATGCTAGTGAGTGCCAGAGTGAAGCTGGATCCAGGCTCTCCTTGCTTCCCACAGCCTCTGACTCTTTCTGCAACATCACCATGGCCTTGGCTCCCCAGGTTCCACTCTATCCCATCCCCAAAGTGTCTCACCTGCACCAGGCTAAGAGTACTAAGTACACGATCAGAGCGGCTGAGGGGCAACGCTTCCTCAAACAGCATCTGCAGCAGCTAAAGTGGACAAGTGTTCAATGAGGGGTTGAGAACACATTCATCTGTCCTGCAACATTTCCCCAGGGTGAAGCCTGTGTGGGGCCCTGTGCTGGGGATGTGGTATCCAAGACAAAAATAGCACAAGCCCTCATGTTCATGGAGAGCCACAAAGTGAGTAGACATTTTTAGTGGGACCTACTATTTGCTGGCCAGGAGCCTATCACAGAATCTGAGGCAGCTATTTTGATTTGAGAGCATTTTATGATGCCTCAGAAACAAAATTTTCAAGTTTTTTATCATTATTACTATTATCCAGAAGTGTGATGATTAGACCTCCCTGGCTATTTGATCTTTGCTCACCACCCCTCCCTGACTATCATCCTATCAGCCCTTGATTCTCTCTTTTCTTGAACTCCCAATAGCTGTATACATCAACCATGGTGAGACCACAGGTAATATAGTAGCCCCAAAGAGGGAGGGACACTTAATTTCAGCTGAGGTAGGGAGGAGATTTTTCAAAAATACCCTGGAGGAGACTCATGATGCCCATCCCCTGGTGCTCTTCGGGGACTCACCTGAGGTACCAGTCGGGGCGCCTCTCTTTCCCTACCTCGGAGCAACAGGGCCACACTGTACCCTCTGGCCACGGAGCCCAGTGTGGACTGGATACGTGCCAACAGCTCCTGCTCTGCCTCCTGCAGGGACACACAGGCATAGTCCTATTTCAGGTGCCCTCTCCCAACCTACCCTGAGCAAAGTGGTCGAGACAGTCAGCACTCCTAGGGCCCGAGGACTCCCATCTTCCTCCCATCACCCTCTCAGCTCCCCTACCTGAGCAGCATCAGGGCCCAGGACTCTGTCAAAGGTGAAGGTTTGCACCTGTGAGACAGGCTGAGATCAGCAGTGTTATTCCCATCTTCTCCTGCGCCTCCCCACATCCCATGCCATCTACCTGAGTTTGCAGAGTCCCTGGCTGAAGCAGACAAAGGTTTGTGGGCCCCTCCAGAAGGAGTGTAGGGCTATATGTCTCCTCAGGACCTGATAAAGAGACTTTATATCATATAGAGTCATGAGGGAAACAGCTCTAGGATCCCTGAGTCCCACCCTGAACCTTTCCATCAGTTTTCCAACCTGACCTGGCCTATCGCCTCTCCTCCCCTGAGAGACTCTTCTCAGTATGAATATAGAGGGCTTCTTACCTGAGCCCTTTCCCTGCTCCACTTCTACCACCACGGTCAGCATGGCATGTGGATTGGGGGAGACAGTGAGGGCCCGTCCAGGGGACTGAGCTGCCTGGCCCAAACCAAGCCCTGTGTTCACCACCTCTTCATACTCCATGGCTTTCAAGCCTCTCAGATTCCCCTCTATAATTTATGTTCCTCATCTGACAGCTTGGTGGGGGAGAGGAGGGACCAGGTGGATCTGCATAGTAACTGATCAAGGGAAGTGATACATCTCTCTCTTCTGAGACAACATTGCATGTTTTTTTTTTTTTTACGTTTATAAAAAATTTCAAACATGTATAACAGGGAAAGAACAGTATAGTGAACCTCCTAGTACTCAGCTTCAGCAATTACCTCCCACTGGCCAGTCATTTTTTTTGTTCCTTGATCCTTTCCCAGTAGATTATGTTGAAACAAATCCCAGACGTCCTATTATTTCTGTATGCATCTGTAAAAGATAAGACTCCCTCCTCCTTTTTTTTAGAGGCAGAGTCTCACTCTGTTGCCCTGCCTTTCTCATCACACACTACAACTTCAAACTCTTGGGCTCAAGCCATCCTCTTGCCTCAGCCTCCTGAGTAGCTGAAACTACAGACACCCACCACAACACCTGGCTATTTTTTTTTCTAGTAGAGATAGGGGTCTCACTCTTGGTAGGGCTGGTCTCAAACTCCTGAGCTCAGGTGATCCACCTGCCTCAGCCTCCCAGAGTGCTAGGATTACAGGTGCAAGGCACTGTGGAGGCAAGAACTCTTTGTAATAATAGCTTTATTAAGACATAACTAATATACTATGCAATTCACCCATTTAAAGTATATGATTCAAACCAGGCACAGTGCATGTCTGTAGTCCTGGCTACTCTGGAGACTAGGGCAGGAGTTTGATGCTGCAGTGAGCTATGATTATGGCACTGTGCTTCAGTCTGGGTGTTAGAGTAAGACCCCATCACTAAAAAAAGAGAACCCTCCCCCCCCCAGAAAAAAATAACTAAGGAATTGTATATTTAGTTTTTTTCTTTTTCTTTTACATTTCCTATGCATTCAGGAGTTGAATCAATCATTTCTAAATTCCACTGTTAATTTTTATCTCCAGTAATTGATCCCAGAAAAGCTGGTTCCATAGCATGGGTAATCATGTGGCCACCCACTCAAGAATCACAGGTTCCACATTCTCTACTTTATCAGTCTTTCTCATCACACACTACACACTTGCTAGTTAAGATTTTTTTAGTAAATTCTAATTCTTCTAATATCAACTGCAATGATTACCTGGAGTTGGACCAAACTTCACAGAATAAGGCCACAGCTTCCCACAAGATGAGCCCTTACTTTAGACATCATCCACAAATTTGGAGTTCCCAGACTACAGTCACTTCTAACCAGCAGATACAAATTTGGCAGCTCTCACTACTTTACACAAGCCAATAATTCACTACAACAATTCACAGAACTCAAGGATGTGCTATACTTACAATTAGAGTTTTATTATAAGAAAGGGTACAAATCTGAATAAGCCAAAGAAAGAGATACAGTCTCCCAGGAATCAGGGACAATGGAAAATTCCTTGTTACACAGGAAGGGACATATTTTTTGTTTACCCATTCTTCAGCTAATGGACATTTGGGTTGACTTCACCAACCCAGATGGCTATTATGAATAAGGCTGCTATAAGCTTTGTGTACAAGTTTTTGTGTGGACATATGTTTTCATTTCTCTTGGACATAGAACTTGAATTTCTGAATCATATGATAATTCTGTGTTTAACTTTTTAATTAGTATTATTATTTTTTATTGAGACAGAGTCTCACTTTGTCACCCTCTAGTGGAGTGCCAGGACATCATAGCTCACAGCAACCTCAAACTCTTGGGCTTAAGCAATTCTCTTGTGTCAGCCTTCCAAGTAGCTGGGACTACAGGCACCCGCCATAATGTCCAGCTATTTTTTGTTGCAGTTGTCATTGTTGTTTAGCTGGTCTGGGCCAGGTTCAAACCTGTCACTCTTGGTGTATGTGGCCTGTGCCATAACCACTGTGCTATGGGTGCTGAGCCAACCTTTTCATTTATTTTTTGTTGCAGTTGTTGTTTTAGCTGGTCAAGTCTGGATTCGAACCTGCCATTCTCAGTGTATGTGGCCAGTACCCTGCCAACTGAGCTACAGGCACCACCAACGTTTTTTTGTTGTTGTTACAATTTGGCTGGACTGGGCTCGAACCTGCCACCTCAGTGTATGGGGCGGTGCCCTACGCACTGAGCCACAGGCGCTGCTCCAACTTTGTCATTTTTAAAGAAAGATATTTGTTGGAAGGAAACCCAGGGGATGCTACAAATTAGATCGAAATAAGAAAAATGAGTGTATCAGTGTGAGAATTGCCCTTTTCATCATGTTTCATCCCCTAAACAACATGTGTAACAAAGTTGTCTTCTCTAGATTCTATTAAGTTTCATAATTTATAAAAATCTAAAAATAAATGTTTAGTCCAGATGGCTCATGCCTCTAATCCCAGCACTCTTGGAGGCCAGGGTGAGGGGGAACACTTAAGAACAGGAGTTCAAGACCATCCTGGGCAACATAGCAAAAGCTTGTCTCAAAAAATTTTTTTTAATCAGTGGGGTGTAGTGGGGCACACCTGTAGTCCCGGCTACTCAGACGGCTGAGGCAATAGGATCATTTAAACCCAGGAGTTCGAGGTTGTAGTAAGCTATTATTTCAACCCTGCACTCCAACCTGTATGGCAGAGTGAGATCCTATCTTAATTTAAAAAATGTTTAAAACAACACTATTTACTATTCATTCTTCTCACTTTTTACTTAGTCTTCTTTACACATTTATTAGTCATTTTGCACACTGATACTGATATTTGTGTGTTTCTAAATTCTGGCTTTATCCAACAAGACCAAAGTAAAACTTCACTGGAAGGGTCTGAAGATCTTCCCTTACCACTCTGATGGCATCAGTTAATATCTCTAATTATTTTATCTCAGATATCAGTTTGGGTCATGTGTGCTTGTGTGTGTGTAATATATGTGAAAATTGCAAACAAGGGTTTGAAAATGCCAGCCCTAAAGTCTTCTAGTTTGCAGACTTTGAACATTTTGTACATAGAGCCAGACTTACTCTATTTTGCGAAGTACTTTGCTAAGGGCTTTCAACACTCCCCCTTTAAGCTTAGCTGAAAGCTGCAGAGTTCAGAAAAAACTGCAAAATCCTGTGAAATCACAGCTCTCCCTTGTAAGCAATCCCCTTACCCTATAGATCTAACCTTGCAGGTGTTGGCTTTTATGAAACTCGGTGTTAAGGACTCCCCGCCCCTACCAAAAGCACCTTATAAAAAGTTTGTACCCCTGCCTCTGAGGGGTTGAGAGACTTTGAAGTGTAAGCTGGCTCTTGACCACTGGGCAATAAAGGACTCCTGCTTAATTTGGACTCAGTATACTGGAGTTTCTCTATTCCACTTGCTCGACTCAGCGCCTGTGGCTCAAGTGGCTAAGGCGCCAGCCACATACACCTGGATTTGGTGGGTTCAAATCCAGCCCGGCCAGCCAAACAACAATGATGGCTGCAACCATAAAAAAATAGCCAGGTGTTGTGGCGGGCACCTGTGGTCCCAGCTACTTGGGAGGTGGAGGCAGGAGACTGGACAGCTTGAGGTTCTGTCTCAAAAAATAATAATAATAATAAATAAAAAATAAATAAAAATAAAAAATAAAATAAAAGCCATGCTACAGGCAAAAATTAAAAAAAAAAACAATGTATAATCTCAACTCTCCAGCATTAAGAGCTATATAGCCTTAGGCACTTTCTGTTTATTTCTATGTAAAATGGTAATGATGGTGATGATCATGTTATTTATTTATTTATTTTTAAGAGACAGAGTCTCACTTTATTGCCCTCGGTAGAGTGTCGTGATGTCACAGCTCACAGCAACTTCTAACTCCTGAGCTTAGGCAATTCTCTTGCCTCAGCCTCCCAAGTAGCTGGAGCTGCCACAATGCCTGGCTATTTTTTGTTGCAGTTTGGCTGGGGCTGGGTTTGAACCCGCCACCCTCGGTATATGGGGTCAGCGCCCTACTCACTGAGCCACAGGTGCCACCCCATGTTACCTTTCTTTTTTTCTTTTTTTTTTAAATTTTTTTTTAAATTAAATCATAACAGTGTACATTAATACTATCATGGGGTACAGTGTACTGTTTCTGTATACAATTTGAAATACTTTCATCCAACTGGTTAACATAGCCTTCATGTCTTTTTCTTAGTTATTGTGTTAGACATTTATATTCTACATTTAGAGAGATTCACATGTACCCTTATAGGATGAACCATAGGTGCGATCCCACCAAACACCCTCCCTCCACCCCCTTTTTTTTTTGCAACAGAGCCTTAAGATGTCA
>CAUYQV010172575.1:0-10405 GCA_963574575.1 Galagoides demidoff | reverse complement strand
GCGCCTGTGGTCCCAGCTACTTGGGAGGCGGAGGCAGGAGACTCGCTTGAGCCCAGGAGTTGGAGGTTGCTATGAGCTGTGATGCCATGGCACTCTACCCAGGGGGATAGCTTGAGACTCTGTCTCAAAAAAAAAAAAAATGTGCTTTCATAAGCTTATAGACCCTTCATATATGTTCTCTTGTGAAGTAGATATTCTAAATTTTTGCTTGTATTTTTTCTTTTTACTTATTCATAGAAGTCTTTATATATTCTGTATTTAAGCCCCTACACTTACAGAATTTATTCTAGTAGGTAGGTCAATTTTCATTTTACAATTTTTTAAAGTTTTACATTTTATAAATTTGAATATCTATGTGTTTACATGCATAGTATAACTTTTTCTCTTATGCTTTTTTCTCTGTTTTGAGAATTATATGCCTATAACAATATTGCAAACACTTTACTCCTCTATTTCCTTCTGAATGTTTATGTTTTTTTATCTTCTAGATGTGACATGTACAAGATTCTTTATTAATGTTTCTGTATGAAATGAAGATCAAGTCTGATTTTCCCCCTATTGAGATATCCATATATTTCAGAAGTATTTATTGTAAAGTTCACTTTTCCTCATTGAATTTTCTGGCATCTTTACAAAAATCAATTAACTATTTCATGTGGGACTATTCCTGTGATACTTATCTAGTTACATATGCACACACATATATATACACATATGCCAATATCACACTGGTTTGATTAGATTTATTGTAAATATTAAAATTAGGTAGTGTAAATCTTATAACCTTTTTATCATTATTCTGATTATTCTGACTCTTTATAATTACATATAAAGTTTGTAATGAGCTTATCGAATTCTGCCAACAGCCTAATATAATTTTATATGATGTTGTGTTGAACTTGCTGATAAATTTAAGAAGAAACCAATCACATCTTCTAACACCGAGTCTTTCATCATGAACATGATATATCTAGACAATTATTAAGATCCTTAACTTCCTCTCTGTGATCCTCTGATGTTTTCAGTAGAGAAATTTTTCATGTGCTATATCCGCAAATATTTTATGTAGTTTGATAGCATGGCAAATGTCATTATTTTTATTTTCCAATTTTAAGAAAATGTAAATACATTTGTCTATGGATTTTAAAACCCACTAGTTACCAATTTCAAATAGTCCTCTTGCACAGTTGTTAAAATTTTCTATACACAAAATCATGTTGTACAAATAATGACAGTTTTAACTTTTTCACAAATCGGTAAATATTGTTTTCAATTATTAAAATGGTTAAAACCCTCATTACTTAGTATATACAGGTGGTGAAAATGGTCATTCCTTACTTGGGCCCAATCTTGAGTCGTGAGGAGGGAAATCAATCTTTCTATGTTACTTGAAGATTTTCATAGGTGTATTTATCAGTTGAGAAAGATTTTTTTCCAGTAGTAATATCTGAGAGGCTTAATTTTATGTATCAAAAATAGGTGTTGAATTTCAAATCCCATATATGCACGTAAATATCCCTTGATATTTTTCCTTTCCTCATGAATGTGGTAAATTAACACTGTTGATTTTCAATAAAAAATTCCTTTACTTTCCATGTATAAACTCCTTTTTATGACATATAATTCTCATTATAATTGATGCACTCTATTAGTGATCATGTTGGTAAGACCTTGGGGCTCCTATGTTTATGAGGAATATGAGCATACAGATTTATTTTTCTTTTTGATACTAGTATTAGAAACATATTGGCACTATTAAATCAGTGAAGAAGGTTCCTCTGTCCCTATTTCCTGAGAATTTTTGTGCAGAGTTATAATTTTTTTCCATAAATGTAATAGAGTGAGTGGATTTAGGAGTAGAGGTATGTTGATGAAGTTTTTAATTGTAATAATTTCTTCAATGGATCTAAAGGATAATCAGATTTTTTTGTCTTCAAAGGTCCTGTCAATTTTATCTAAATAGTCAAATAAATTGATCTCAAGCTGTGCATAACTCCTTTTGATGCCGTTGGAATATCTATTAATAGCTTTCACTCGTTTATATTATTAAAAAACTCCCATTCCATTTTCTTATGCCTTTAGTTTCTTTCTTTTAGGCATTAGTTATCAATTGAATGTTTCTACTTTGAACATCACTTGCCTCAATCACTGTTTAATTTCAAGATTTTTTATTTTTTTAAAAAAGATAGGTGTTATTGTGATGTTACGAGGTATGGCTTTTTTTTTATTTAACCTACTTGGGATTTGCTTTTGAAAGTGTAGTTGTGGAATTGTCATAAATGTTTGAAAACATTTTAGCTATTATATATTAAAATTTTTGTGACCTATTATGTGTGTCTTATTTATTTGACTCAAATTAAACATCCTCCATTAATTAACCTTACCTCTTTTGGCTTTATCTTTTTGTTTTTCTTTGCCCATACCAATTTTTTTTTAATGATCTGTCTTCCAGTTCCACAGTTATGCCTTAAACTGTCTTCTATTGTTTTACAACCACCATTATTAAATTCTTAATTTTATGTTTCTATAAGAAATTTTAACAGTACAGTGCACTGTTTTTCTATGTTCTTATAGAATTTGGTCCAAATTGTCTTAGATTATCATTGTCAAATGTGGAAGGTCAAAATGATTTTAAACTAATAATAGTTCATATTTTATAAGTATTTTTTAGATATTGAAATTATTCAGTTCATTTCTATTTAATTATCCTCCATATTGGTAACTATAATTTTAAATTACACATTGACAGGTAATGGCAGAATAATCATGAGGGAAAGACTGGTAAATCCCTTTTATTACTTATAGAGATTTAATAAATAGTGCAATCTAGTTCATAAATGAATTTCTTATACGCACATATTGGATAATTATAGGAGAGTTTTCTTGGTTTCAATCAACAATAAAACAATAAAAAATTTTTTTGCTTGCTGGGCATGGTGACATATGCCTATAATCCTAGCATTCTGGGAGGCTGAGAATTGCCTGAGCTCTGCTCCAGCCTGAGCCAGAATGAGACTTTGTCTCTAAAAATAGCCAGGTGTTGTGTCAGGTGCCTGTACAAAACAGGCTGTGACAAAAGAATCATCTAAAGCCAAGCATTTGAGGTTGCTGTAAGCTGTGACACCACATCACACTGCTGAGGGTATCAAAGTGAGACTCCATCTCAAAAATAAATAAATAGATAATAAAAAAATAATTTTGCTTCTTTGTGGTTCTAATAACATGATATTGTCTTATGGTGAATATTTTAAGAAAATATCTATTCTATGGAGGCCAAGTACCCAGTCTTCTGAGAAATCATCCTGTATCACTTTTTTTTTTTTTTTTAAGACAGAGTCTCACTTTGTCATACTTGGTAGAGTACTATGCCATCATAGCTCACAGCAATCTCAAATTCTTGGGCACAAATGATCATCTTGCCTTTGCCTCCTGAATAGCTGGGACTACAGGCAGCTGCCACAATGTCTGGCTGTTTTTTAGAGTTGGAGTCTCACTCTGGCTCAGGCTGATTTCAAATCCCTGAGCTCAAGCAATCCACTTACCTCGCCCTCCCATAGTGCTGGGATTACAGGTGTTAGCCACCACACCTACCTCATCCTGTATAACTTTTCAATTATCAGTAGTTGAATTTTAATTGTTTGGGGTAAATTTTACACTCATTTGAGAGAAATTGCTCAGGAACCTATTCTTCAATGTGTTTAACAATGGTTTGATTATAACATGTTATATGACCAAAATTGCTGTGATAAAATCCCAATTAAATAATGCATATGACCTACCATGTATTCAGCTAGGAACGTAATTATCTGAATGAGAAATTTACTGACCATATCAGTATAAATGGAATTATTTACACAAGGGAAAAAGAATTAGGCCAGCCAACAAGTCTCACAACAGATCCATCAAGATAAGCCACACTTGATCACTGATTCAACAATTTATTATGAAACTGTCAGGTATTAGGAACTAATAGGCATTAAAAAAAAAAAGAAGAAGAAAAGGTAAACTCCAAATTCAACAGAGTTAAATTCAAGATTATGTTGTTTCTCTTATAAAAAATTAAAAACATCTATTTTTCAATATATTTCTTTAGGGGTTATACAAGACCAGCCGTCCACACTTACCTTTTCACCAATTAAATGGAAAGGAATAGCACCTTACAAACATTGGTGCAATAACTAGTTAACAAAGGAGATGGAAAGTTCTTAGACTCTAACAAGATAAACATAAGAAAGATAAATTCAAAATGTTGCCTTTTAATCCAGAAATGATATTTAATAGAAAATAATTAAGGAGCAGCCATATAAAGCGTAAGTGCAGTGGTGTTTTTTTTCTTTCACTAAAAAGGGTAACTTGACAGTCAACGATTCTAATGTCAAACCTAAGCTAAAATAATATAGCAATAGTATATAGTGCAGTCAATCTGATTCTACTGCTTTAATTTGAAGCACTAGAGAAATAGTGCTTAATTTTGGAATTTTTATTTAAAGAAATCTATAAATCAGTCATGTTGTATCCACAGGATTTTGATCTGGGTGAAGAGAAGGCTAGAACATGAATCATATCATCTAAAGAATTTTAGGAAGAAGTGTGAATTTTTGCCTGAATAAGATGTAAGTATTTGAAAGTCTTCTGTGCAGAACAGGGGTTTGGGTTTTTATAATGAAGAAGCTATGACAGGGTTGTCTAAAAATGGAATTTTTTTTTTTTTTTGCCTTTAAAGTTGTTCAAGAAGAAACTAAAGAAATTTTAGAAAGAATTTTAAAAGGAGGATTCAAATATCTGGTGATCGAAACAGAAAATGAGGTAACTTTTAAGGTTCCTTCTAATCAAGATCTGCTCTGGATTTTGTGAAAACCAATTATCGAATTCATTGTTGTCTCCATCAACCCTTTTAATACACACTCAGTTTTAAAACTCAGGGGCCATTGCCTTTATTGTACCCCTTATATTTTGCATATTCCTTGTTTTGTGTATCTTTGAATATGTCTAATTTATGACTCAGATTTTTGCTTGTAGTCTATATCAGCATTATTTTAATAGCTTTATATTGGAATCAACATTTTTTTTTTTTCAAAACTGGTCCTGTGAAATTTTTCCAGCCTGGTAACAACCCTTGTTAGCCCAGGAGGAACGGAGATACTCCTCTGTTAGTACACTTCTTAGTTTCCCAGGAGCGCCATAACAAATTATCACAAATATGGCATCGTAAAAAAACAGAAATTTATTCTTTTACGCTACTCAAAGCCAGAAGTCTGAAATCAGGTATCAGCAGGACCATTATCTCTCAGAAAACGGTAGGTGAGAATCTGCCTCTTCCACCTTCCAATGGCCCCAGGTGTACCTTTGCTTGAGGCAGCAGGACCCCAAACTCTTCTCTGTCTCCACATTCACTTCCTCTCGCATGAACGTCTCTGTGTCCCCTCCTGTCTCTTATAAGGACACTCATTAGATTTTGGAGGCTATCACGATCAATTATGATTTTATTTCAATTCTTACCTTAAATTCATCTGTAAAGGCGCTATTTGCAAATAAAGTCACATTTTAGGTTCTAGGTGAACATGCACCTTTGAGGACATAGTCCAACTCACTACTTTACTGACACAAAAGAAATCTGTGTCACTGACAGTTTGGATTTCAGCCTGGGCTTCAATTTTTGCCAGCACTCTTAAATGATGGATATTAAGCATCTGTAGTGAAGAACCAGTATACGACTTATTCTTCATTTTCACGAAGCAGCAGTAGAGGCTTTGCGGCATTTCAGTGTGGACCTGTCTTTCCCAGTGATTTGTTAGCAACTACATGATAAAATTAATTTCAGACTTTTTTTTGTAATTTTTTTTTTTTTTTTGAGACAGAGCCTCAAGCTGTCCCCCTGGGTAGAGTGCTGTGGCTTCACTCACAGCAACCTCCAACTCCTGGGCTCAAGCGAGTCTCCTGCCTCCACCTCCCAAGTAGCTGGGACCACAGGTGCCTGCCACAACACCCGGCTATTTTTTGGTTGTAGCCGTCATTGTTGTTTGGTGGGTCCGGGCTGGAATCGAACTCGCCACCTTAGGTGTATGTGTCTGGCACCTTAGCCACTTAAGCCACAGGCACGGAGCCTTTTTTTTGTGTAAATTTAACAAAGCAACTCTTACATATGTGCATTTAAGGAGAACCATTTGAAGCATTAAAGAGTAAAGGATTTTCATAACTCACTTAATTGTATTTTTGTAAACAATGTTTCCATGCTCTGTTCCCAGAATACCGATTTTCTTGGAAAGATCTAATTTTGGCTTCGTACCTGAAGCTAAAAAATAATATCACTGAATTACTTACAAAGCATATAGATATAAGATATCAGATCAGTTGTAGATAAACTGAAGCAAATTACAAATCATCGTAACATTTGTTTTTAAGCACTGAAAATGGCACATATATTAACAAATATCTTAAGTTATTTTTGCCTTAAGAAAAATTTTCATCTAACCATCGTTAAATTTCTGAAGCCACATAGGACATGTATACATAGTTACTGGGGACTAATATATTATTTTATCCTCAATTATTTATCACCATTTTACAGAACATGAAGCAATTGCATTTTAGAGTTTTATTCCTTCGGAAATTCTCCAGCTACTGAAATTTTTACTTATTACTTAATGCTTCCAAAATGTCTTTGGGGATTTTCAAACTGTAGCTGTCTGTCATGCTCTTTGAATACAGAATACGCTAATACTTGTAATAACAATAAACATCTCAAAAAGTTAATTCCAGAAATATGCAATTAACAGAGCCTGTATCTAAACCGTAAATCAAACAGTAAACCAGAAACTGAAATAAAGCAGCCCTAATTGTGCACTGAGAATAAATGAAACACCAGAGGATTGGTTTTATGCTAATTATCCTTTTAAAGAATAAACGGGCTCTGAGTTGGTGGACTTGGTCCGTGCTGAGGGAGAGAGGCCTAAAGTTGTCATGGTGGGCGTTATCCGGAGACTGGCCAGTCACGCTTTCTAATTATGTGATTCATTCACCTTTCCTCCCAAAGAGAAAATTCCTCTCAAACTTGAGTACTGTGGTCCATGCTGGGATATTTCCTCCTCCTTCTTTTTTTTTAATGTAAATTATGGGCTTTAATCCATAATCATAATACATCAATATTTCCTCATTTGTCGCAAATGTATCACAGATATGGACGATGTTAACACCACGTCATGGTGGTGGTGGCTCATGAGGAGGTGTATGGTCTATCTCTGTACTTTCTGACCAGCTGTTTGGCAAATTAAAAATCTCTCTAAAAATGAAGTATAGTAATTTAAAATAAAAGGAAATACAAAACCAAAGCTATTACCTAGAAAGTACCACAATTGTTAAAATGATGTAGAAGTTTCCAGAAACCTAGAACATACAGGATAGAAAAAGGCAGTATTTGCGGGATATTTCCTTCTTATCCTACTTTCTTTTCCTTTGGTTTTAATTACGACAAGGCAAATTCTGTGTAATATTATTTTCTCTTCTACGGTTTTCTACCTGATGTGCTCACAGCATGGTTGAGAACTGTGACTCATTGGCTGTACTCTTAACATCAAGTCTTGGAAAAAGAAAAAAGAAGAAAAAAAATCAAGTCTTGGACTAAAATCAGAACCAAATAATTTCTGACCCTTTAGGAAATCAATGGTATGTAGACATGTTTTTTTAAAAAGGATGTCAAGCGCTAGTGAGAAAGCTTAGGGATTGAAAATTTAGTCTTTGATTTCTGCAGCTGAAACTTAAATAAGACTAAAAATGAACTTTATTTCTGCATTTCAATTTATCTGTATATCTCTTGAGAAATGAAAAATGGCAGCACATTAACTGCCTATTAATTACTTTCTGATATCCTGATGAAGCATGATAATTTAAAGACTCTTGCTTATCACCAGCTTGTAGACTAAGATCATTAAATGTTATGTCACAACATCTGAGTACTATTATTTTCTTTCCCTGGTTTATCACATTAAAACTTTTTCTTAATGAGCACCTAATAACCTTCAGGCTGCCCTGCCCTCTGAAACTAATGAGAGGAGAGTAAGTTAGAATATTAATAGGCCTACACCCACATATAATACAATTAGGAAATGTTTATTTCTGCTGAAATCTAAGATTGGAAATACTGGGTGACACTCCTCAAAATCAGTCCACAGAGTAGCTAGCTGCCTGCAAAGCTTGCCTCTGTCCAAGGCTTTTGGAGGATAGACATTTCTTGACAAATTACAGTTGTATATATTTTTGGGGTATGATGAGAAATTTCCCTCCATGTATATATAACGTGGCATGATTAAATCAAACTTTATTAATATGCACATCAACTCAGTTTCCTATCACTCTTTGTAGCAGGACACTTGAATTTACTTGGTGTGCCACCCCCTTCCATAGATAAGTGTGAGGCACAGTAGCTGCCTTAGCCTTTGCCCCTGTTTTCCTGTCTTACTTAAATAATTGAAAGTCAATATTTTTTTCCTTGGTAGAGTAGAGAAGAGACTACAGACAGAAACTGCAGATGGATAAAATATCTTGAGGTTGTTATCTGTTGGAAAGAATGAAAATTTCATCAGATGCTTCGAGAAAAAAACAAAACAAACCAATATGGATTCCTAACTAATCTTGTGGTTTGTGATATCCATAAAATTAGTTTGGAGTACAATAAAAATACATTATTTTGTTAATGATAGGTATTCAGAAAAGCAGCTGAAAAGTTATATGATGTCAAATAAAAAATGAAAAGATAGCCCAGAGCAGTGGCTCACTCCTGTAATCCTAGAACTCTGGGAGGCCAAGGTGAGTGGATTGCTTGAGCTCAGGAGTTCAAGACAAACCTGAGCAAGAGTGAGACCCCATCTCTGCTAAAATGAAAAACTGAGGCAAGAGGATTGCTTGAGCCCAAGAATTTGAGGTTACTGTGAGCTATGATGCCATGGCACTCTACCAAGGGCAACAAAGTGAGACTGTCTCAAATAAAACAAAACACACCCGTAGTCCCAACTGCTTGGGAGGCTGAGGCAAGAGAATTGCTTAAGGCCAGGAATTTGAGGTTGCTGTGAGCTGTGATACCACAGCACTCTACTGAGGGTGGCATAGTGAGACTCTGTCTCAAAAAGAAAAGGAAAGAAAGGAAGGAAGGAAGAAAGAAAGAAAGAAAGAATATGTATATATATATATATAGTAAGTTTTCACTTTGCAAAGTATCTAACAGTAATCAGCTATAGCAGAGCTTTTGTGTTTTATATAAATATAATGAATAAGAAATCAACATATTAGAAAAATGTCTCCTAAGATAACTCATACATAATCACTATAATGAAGAATTTAAAATTTTATTATACCTTTTCTGACAGGATTTCAAATACACTCCATTGAATAAAAATCTCAGAAACTGAACTTAACTGTTACAACATTTTTAACTCCCAGATAAAATCTATGTAGAACGTTCCAACTCACTTAGGAACATTAAAATGACTATAAAGGATGATGAGGACTTTCCAAAGTAATCATTTATAATAAAGTAAATAATGAACATTTATTACATAAAATAAATTATAACTTTTAGAAAGAAAAAAACTGCGCCAACAAATATTATAGTTTTGAATATTATTCAAAGTTTGAATGTCCTTATATATGTGTGGTATCAGCACAATGTGATGAAATGTTTCTGACCTATATAGACACACAGATTTCTCACAGTAGGGCTAGCATTGCCTTTTTATCTACTTATTTTTTCTCTCTCTTTCCTTGTAATCATTATCCTTATTCTTACCCAGTCCTGATCCCACTGCCTCAGTATATTGCCTTATTAAGTTACTGAGTACATGTTTTTAAAAGTAAACATCGTGGGTAGCACCTGTGGCTCAGTGAGTAGGGCGCTGGCCCCATATACCGAGGGTGGCAGGTTCAAACCTGGCCTGGCCAAACTGCAACAAAAAATAGCCAGGTGTTGTGGCGGGCACCTGTAGTCCCAGCTACTTGGGAGGCTGAGGCAAGAAAACTGCCTAAGCCCAGGAGTTGGAGGTTGTTGTGAGCTGTGACGTCACAGCTCTCTATTGAGGGTGACACCATGAGACTCTGCCTCTAAAATAAATAAATAAAAGTAAATGTCTCATTGGTAAATTCCAGTGTATAGGTGGTTTATTGTCTATAGTCTAGTAGAATTCTAGTGAGGATAGATAAAAAACAAATTCTAAGAAAACATTTTGGTTCTCAACCTTCCTAATGACTTAATGTACTTTCATTGTTAAAAAGGGGTTGCGACCCACAGGTTGAGAACCAAGTGGTTGCTAAAACACTATTTTCCTCCCAATATTTCTGCTTTTTCCTTTTGTTCAGTCACTTTTATTTTCTAATTAAAGCTTTGTTTGTGACATCTTTAAATGTAGATTATGTTCAA
>CAUYQV010172573.1:0-18607 GCA_963574575.1 Galagoides demidoff | reverse complement strand
GGTAGAGTGCTGTGGCTTCACGGCTCACAGCAACCTCCAACTCCTGGGCTCAAGCGAGTCTCCTGCCTCAGCCTCCCAAGTAGCTGGGACCACAGGCGCCCGCCACAACGCCTGGCTATTTTTTGGTTGCAGCCATCATTGCTGTTTGGCGGGTCCGGGCTGGATTCGAACCCGCCACCTTAGGTGTATGTGGCTGGCGTCCTAGCCAGTTGAGCTACAGGTGCCGAGCCTAAAATGTCCTGTTTTGCAGACACCACTGCTAACCTCCTAATAGTAGAAATTTGAAATCACTCTGTAACATGCAGTTTTCTACTTTGGGGAAACATAATAACGTGGCTCTGTTTCATCTGAGGCCCAAGCATTATGTGGCGTGTACTGTATACCACAGTTATTGGATTTATTACTGAATTCATTGCTTGGAGACTAAAGGACCAATGGCTTGGTGTCAGGATGCAGAATGTGTTTTTATTTTATTCTGTACCAGCTTTTGTATTTGTGGGGAAAGAGAAAAAATTCTATTAACTTTCTTTGATGACTGCCAGCAGTGTATCTTGGAGAATACAGTTGTCTTAAAGAGTTTTAGGGGCTGGGGATTCAAGCATTTGTCAGAAGTAACTGCTGCTTTTTCCCTCATAAAACTGCTATCTTCATCAATCTCTGTTTGTTTTTCTCCTGCGTTTTAATTTGCTTAATGGACTTCAGCTGAAGACTTCCCTCAACTTCTGAGGGAAGTCAGGTCTAAGAAATCCCCCAAGGACTTAGCCACGGTAGTGCAGCGCTTTTGGGGTTATTTTCGCTGATTTTCATCTTTGCTGCTGCAGAAAGCGATGGTTACAGAGTGCTCTGAACGCACCCGCATAGCTTTGGAGCCTGGGAAGCAATAAAGTGGGCAAGTCATACTTCCTTTCTCCTCTTGATAAAGGAAAAAAATATGGTTTGTTGGGGGATTGGGAAATGCTAAATTGAGAGAAGGAAGATTAGCTGATGATGGAAGGTTTTGTTGGCAAGGCTGACACGTGGAGACTCTGATGTTCCAGTGCAGGGGTGTCAAACCCGAAGCCAACACAAATCATAAACTGACTTAAAACGTAATGAGATCTTTAGGTGAATTTTTTGAAGAAACTTGAGTGCATGGTTCCTAAGCATTAATTCTGTCAACTGTCCAGATGATTGGATTAGAAACCAGATCTACTGAATCAACATTTCTGGGGCAGTGCTCAGAAATCGTCATCAAATCCTTCAGATGGAGATCCATGAGATGGTGGAAAATCACGAAGCTTTGATAGACAGGAATTTTAAAAATGCTTTTATTTTCAGACTTTCTTCAGTTGTTTTAATGGTGACTTTTACAAGCCTCATATTTTAATAGGTGACGATAGTCATTTTACATTTATTGTTTTAATCACCACACTGAGCTTCTTCCTACCATCTTGTACAGTTGTTTTATAGGTTTTTTTTTTTGAGACAGACTCTCGCTGTGTCACCCTGGATAGAGTGCCATAGCGTCATAGCTCACAGCAACCTCCAATTCTTAGGCTTAAGTGATTCTCTTGCCTCAGCCTCCCAAGTAGCTGGGACTACAGGCACCTGCCACAACCCCTGGCTATTTTTTGTTGCAGTTGTCATTGTCGTTTAGCTGGCCCCGGGCTGGGTTCGAACCTGCCATCCTTGGTGTATGTGGCTGGCGCCGTAACCACTGTGCTACAGGCACCAAGCTTTTTTCTACTTCTTGACATCAATTTAATTGATAAAACTTTTTAAAGTTTTGGTTGTTCTTATTTTGAATCTGGATTTTTTTTCCCGCTTTATTCTGGTTTGAATATTATAACTGCTCCTCCCCCACTTTTCAGTAAAATTTGGTGTGAATGGGCATATTTTGTTTTACATTTTTCTCATAAATACCTAAAGTTATTCAGGGCCTCTGCCTTTCTCCTCAGTAACAAAGGCTCAGTTCATTGATTAGCATGTTTTACCCACTTTTGCCTTAGCTCTTTATCTTCATGTTACTGCTATTTGGAATTTTAGGTCTATCTCCTTAAAGACAATATATAATCAATAATTTAACATTTTATTCTCAATACCTAGACATGTCAACATATTTCACCAAGATCTTTCTTGCTAAAGAATATATTCCTAAACATGATGGGTTGGGATGTTTGTATTGAGGACCCTGAAAAGAAAAAGAGTCTTGGAAAGAACTACTGGCCTTGGCATGAATGTTCACCCCATCACCACTGTGAGTCCGCAGGGAAGTTTTCCTCAGTTAGGGTTCAGCCCCTCATTTTCCTGTCTGAGTATTATTAATTTGTTCAGGATTATCTTGGCTTTTGTCATTTACCCAAATAAAGGCAATGTGGTTTTATCTAATGTTTAAAATATATATATATATTCCTTAAAAATTTAGGAATGGTCTATGTTAATGGTCTATTAACTTTTGTGTGTTTGAAAATGGCTTTATTTGGTTCTCACATTGAATGAAACTCATATAGAACGATGGTTATTCTCTGTATCACTTCAAAGCTATTCCTCCACTGTCTTCTGGGATCTGGAGCTATTGTTGATGTGGCAGAGTGACTTCAAGGTGGGCTCTGCTATCTCACCTTCTGATGGTTGGTTACGTTCTTATATGATCACCTCCCTCTGAGTATGGGTTGGACCCTGTGATTTGTGGCTACCCACTAGAATTTGGAAAGGGTGATCAGATATCACTCTTACGATCACTTTATGTTATGTAAGTCTGCCTGCTTTCAGACTGGCCCTAAAGTCTTGCTTTCTTGGCTTCTTTGTAGAAGCAAGTAGCTGCAAGCCCTACAGTTGCAAGGAAGTGGGTTCTGCCAGCAACCTGAGTGGGTTTAGAAGTAGTAAACTCTTCCCCAACTGATCCTTCAGATGAAAACTCAGCCTGGGTTGATATTTCAATTTCAGCCTTGCAGAAAACCCAGCTAAACCATGTCCCAACTCCTTACCCACAGAAATTATGAGATAAGAAATATGTGTTGTTTTAAGTAACTAAGTTTGTGGCAATTTTTTTATGTCACATAGAATATCAATATGTGACTCCCACAGTTACTGGTATAGAGGTAATGCCATGTCACTTTTTCTTTTTCATTTCTAAAGACTGTCTCTTTTTCTTGGAAGTACTACAGTTTTACTACAAAATGTCTAGATGTGGTTTTATTTATTTATTTTATCCTGTCCACATTTGGCATGTACCACATATATGAGAACTCTTCTCTCCCCCTCTCATTCATAAAAATGCTATGAAAAAATTAGTTAGCATTTCAAGAATTACCACTCCACCATTCTGTACATGCTTTACTTTTGGAACTGCAATTAGGTCTATCAGGGAGGTTCTCCATCAGTTCTCCATGTTGCCTGGTTTCTCCTATATTTTATATTTCTTTGTCTGTTTAAGCTTCATTCTGGATTGCTCAGTGTATCAAAGCTTTTAGATCTGTGACAATGACAAATCCGGTATTTATTCTCCCTTCTATAATAGTTTTTAATTTCAGTTGATACATTTTTGTTTTAGTTGTAGTGCTTACTTGTTTTATATAATGCTCTCTATTCTGTATTCATGTTTGTTCATTTGTTTCATAATGTCTTTTTCTTGCTTTAGTTTTCAAGTTCACCTTGAGAAGGATGCATATGTGTGTGTGTATGTGTGTGCGTACATGCATGTGTACATGTTTGCCAGGCTTTTCTCATGTAAATACCTCTATGTGGATATTTTACTGTTGCCTCCATCCCACCAAAGTCCCTGGCTCTAAACTGGCTCTTCTGTTGATGTGTCCTGTGGGGAGGTCAGAGCTCCCATTCCTAATCCAGCTTGTTCACCTTCTCTCACCACATCAGGCAGCAGCTCCATTCACACTGTGAAGGCCACTGTAACCCTAGTTTCATGCAGGTTTTAATCTTGAAGCCCAGGAGAGAGGCTTCAGTTCCCACTTACCTGCTGTCCATTGTGTTCTGTTCATAGCCCATGGAGTCATTCATCTGGGATGTTTTTCTGCATGATTATGATTTTAAGAATTAATTCAATTTAACCTGTAATGCTACATGTTAGGAATGAAGGCTGGGGATAAACCTGTAAAATCATAGCATGTCCTTTGTTGGAGGGTCCAGGAATCACTAAGGTTAAGTTTTCTACTTTCATAATTAGCTAGGATGGAATATTTTCATATTGATTACATGCATCATTGAATCATTGACTATCTTAGTTCATTTGGTCTGCTATAACAAAATCAACTGGGTAGTGTATAAACCATCAAAATTTGTTTCTCAGTGTTCTGAAGGCTGGGAAGTCCAAGATCAAGGCCCCTGCAGACTCAGCATATAGTAGGCACCTGTTCTCTGGTTCATGGATGATACCTTTGCACTGTGTCATCACATGGTAGAAGGGAGGAGGGAGCTCGCTGAGGTCTCTTTTATAAAGGCACTAATTCCATAGGCCCCATTTCCTAATACTGTAACATTGACCAAATGGATCCAAATCTATTGTGCTATTGCTTTTAGCATGTGAAGAGTTCTGGAGGGCTCACCTTGTTACATTTTAGGAACCCCTCAGCAAGTTAGGGGTGATTATTATAGTTCATCAACCACCTGAATGGGTAGATGTGATATTGAATTACATTTGGCTTTTTAAAAACAATATGCCTTCCAAGGAATTCAATTATAAATTAGTACATGTTGGTATTAAGTATGTTTCTAAAAAAGATATCATAAAAGCATTTTGAGCTATGAAAGTATCATAGAATAGGAGTAAATGCATGAGAAAGGGTGAAAGGTGGATGGGAACACAACTCTGGAACCATGACTGCTTGTATTTGAGCCTCAGTTCCTTTCCTTACTTCTTGCACAATCTCTTCTCTCTGTGCCTCAGTTTCCTCATCTGTGGCACAGAGATGGGGGAAAATATCAGAACCTCCTTAAAAAAGTTGTGAGGATTAAGTGAGTGAGGATGAAGTATGACATGCCCAGGCATTTTCTGTCATGCAGTAATTGCTCAGTGAAGTCCAGCTGTTATTATTAGATCTGTAAATATGACTCAGTTGCAGTTTTGAAGACCACAGTAGACACTCAATGTGTAGATACTGAGGTATCCCTTAAAAAGAACCATTCTCTTCATGATGGTTAATTTTATGTTGTCAGTTTGACTGGGCCATGGGGCCTCCAGACATTCAGCCGGACATTTTCTGGGTATGTGTGAAAGGGTGTTTCTGGATGTGATTAACACTTGAATTGGTGGTGCTCACTTCAGCATCACACATGCTATAAAAAAAGTAATAAGAACACTTGAGTTGGTAGATTGCATAAAGCAGCCTGCCATTCCCAATGTGGGTGAACTTCACTCAGTCAGGCGAAGATTCTAAATAGAATGAAAAGTCCATAAGAGGGACTGCCTCCTGCCTAATTATCTTGATCTCAGGAATTAGACTTTTCCTGCTTTTAAATTCAAATGGAGGGCCGGACTCAGTGGCTCACGCCTCTAATCTCAGGACTCTGGGAGGTCAACGTGAATGGATTGCCTGAAATAAGGAGTTGGAGACCAGCCTGAGCAAGAGCAAGACTCTGTCTCTACTAAAAATAGAAAAAACTAGCCGGGCCTCCTGGTGCAAACCTGTAGTCCCATGGCACTCGACCCTGGTCAACAGAGTGAAACTCTATCTCAAAAAAATGAAAAAAAAGAAAAAAGAGAAAAAGAAAATGTTTACTGAATAAATAAATAGAATTGAGGTTTTAACAATAAATAATAAAAAAAAACCCCTGAAATGGAAACATTAGCTTTCTTGGTATATGAACTGGAACTTATACCATCATTTCTCCTGTTTCTCAGGCCTTTTGATTCAGACCAGAACTACACCATCCACTCTCCGAGGTCTCCAGTCTGCCAACTGTAGATTGTAGTACTTGTCAACCTCCATAACCCCATGAGCCAGTTTGTTATAATAATTCTGTCTGTATATATATGCATCCTAATGCATATAGATTACTCTGGAGAACCTTGATTGCTACACTTTTTCTCTCCTAGCTGGGCTTTGCATGTATGTGGGTGCATGACAAGGTCATGACCTGTGTTATCGTGAGTCTTGACATTTGACCATATTCATGTTAAAAGATATTAATGTCAGTCTCTATCTTGCAGATAAAATCCTCTTGCAGACGTGCAGTCCAACATGATTACAAAGGGTTCATTCTGCTTAGGTTACATTCAATTCCGTCATCATAATTTCAAACTGTTTGAGTATGAAGCAGTGCTGGTCTCAGGCCTTGGGAAGCCTGCGGGTTCTCAAATTAGGTCTGTTCTTCACACCCTGCTCCCTTTTCCTAAATTCTTTCACCTCAGTTTCTGGCACAGCAGGTCTGGACTTTTAATCCTGACATACATTTATAAAATCTTAGGAGTCAACCTTGGCTTTGAGGACCTTAAGACAGAAAACACGTTCTGAGATTGCCTCCACCTCTTCCCAGGCCTGGGTCCTGGGTCTTCAGGAAAATGCTGGAATCAGCAAGTCCTTCCTCTACTGTAATAGTTCAATTCCACATTATTTGTTCTTCCACAAAAATAAGCTTCTGTTTTCAACAAACTCTTTCACTTTTATTTTGCTTTACATCAATGGTTCTTAACCTTTTTGGAGCTGACTTTTGATCTGATGAAAAACAGAGCCCTAGGACAATGCATATTCACACATAAACATGTAACCACTCCTAGGGCTCCCAGGAGTTCACTCCTAATGCTTTCTGTAGAAGTGCCCTGAAAATCCCCACATTAGACGGTTGTCAAAACACTTCTAACTTGGCAGATCCTGGTTCATTTTTGCATTTCCAAGGAAGCTGAAATTATTCTCCTCCCATATACTTCACGGTTCCAATGGATTATAAATGTGATCCCAAGATGTCTGTCTCACCCTGTGTAAAATGCTTTCATTGCCAATCAAATACCAACTGAAGAAAGCCAGAAGTCGATTTTATGAGAACAAGAATGCATTTGTCATCTCCTTTCTCAAGTGAGCGATAAATGTGCTGAACTTTAGCACATCTTCATCATGGATTCCATCATTTTAGAGAGAAACTCAGACTTCCTCGACTTCCTTACACTACAGCATCCCAGTCACAAACATGTCCCAGGCCTTACTTCTGTGTCATTTCCTTTTCAGATGGCATAATTTGTTTTGTTAATATTTGATGTCCTAATATCAATATTTTCTTTGAAATGGGTAGATTTTGACATTGTGCCAGGAAGGTTGTTTTGCTAAAGTCAGTTTTATCTCAGATTTTTGTTTTGCAAAATGTTTTATAGCAATAAACATTTCTAGAGCCACTTACTGTTTTGAAGTACAGTTTGAAGGAGGGGCTGATGGACGGATGTTGTTAATTTCCATGGCTCTCTCATGATATGGAGTGGAAGCTTAGGAAACCAGCCATTGTATTTGTGATAAAGGCTGCCATGTAAAGATGAGATTCTAGTCGTCATCCTCCTAGGTTGGATGTCCCCAGGTCTGGAGATAAATAGTCATGATTGGTAATATAGACTTGGCTCAAGGTAGAGTTATCTAGTAGATAGCTTTCTGGCTATCTCACCACCCTCCTCCTCCTCTAGTGATATCTTTATTCCATCCCACCCACCTAGAAGTATTTGGCACTCTAATAATGCTCTTGCCATCCCAGGCATCCTGTCTGGGCCCATAGCAGAGTCAGGTTCTTTAATTCTTTGCCTTTGCTAGACAATGGCCCTTGATGACCTTCTGTTCTTTCCTCCAAGGCCTGTAGTCTGGTTTTTGTGCTCAAGTTTAATAATAGTTCACTGAACATGGTCCCTCTCAAATCATCTATATACATTTTTAATTAGTCTTCTGTGATTTAACCTTATAGGAAAGACCGTGTTATGAATTATAGGCCCCATGCTGGGGCAGTGTGGAAGAGATTTTGATTGCAAAAGGTCTCACGTTGCATCCCACATAGAAAGGGGAAAAAATGCTACTAATTGAGCTGTCAGTAGCATTTATTTTTCTTTTTTTTTTTTTGGCCAGGGCTGGGTTTGAACCTGCCACCTCCAGCATATGGGGCCAGCGCCTTACCTTTTGAACCACAGGTGCCACCCTGTCAGTAACATTTCTTAAAGACCCACATTCTAAGGCAAATTTTTCCAAGTCTTGATTGGAAGTAAGGCAAACTACTCTTTTCATCTCACCTGAAAAGCAAGCTGGGTATGTGCAGCATCCAGTAGCAGTGATGATAGCAAATTCAGTGAGTCCCTGCATTTAAGGATGAAGATGCTCCTGGGCATGGAAGACCTATTCTAGATTGATAGACAAATGTCATCAATTCTCACTGCCAGTGTGTGACATCTACAAGAAAGGGAGGATTTTTATGTCCAACTGTGTCTAAACTGACATACATGCTAGCTAGAGTTTTGTGGAGAGTGTGGAGGAAGAGAAATGGACAACGTAGGAAGTTTCCAAGTATTCCTAATGCATATCCTCTCTTGACGTGACACTTGTACCAGCTTTCTATGAAGAATGATGGATAAGGAAGCCCTATTTAAGAAAAAATGATCTTTAAACTTTTCTGAGGAAAAGAGGGGGCATGTTTGTGGAATCATTATTTTTACATAAGCAAAAATACCATGACTCTGTATTAGATCTTATAGAAAGTTCTAGAAACTTCTAGACAGTTCTATTATAAAATTCAAGAGGTTTCTTAAGGAAGTTTTTAAGTCAGTAAGAAGACCTCTTAAGTCCTGCTTCTCCCATTTTTCTTCTTCTTCTTTTTATTTTAATTTTTTTGGTAGATCTCACTCTCCTACTTCACTTTGCAAATAAGAAAAAAATGGAGGGTATTTTATTTTCTGGGAACCCGTTATGAATATCATTGTATCTAATATGACTTGAAAGCCTCTTTTGTGGGAAATCTGTGAGTTTCCTGTTGCCTTAATGTTTGTGAGGGAAGACTTTGTAGTGTTCCCAGGCAGAGAGTCACAATTTGCATTTTGAAAATATTAACAACACTAGAAATAAAGCTGGGCCTCCAGTCTAGGAAGCAAAAACAAGGCAAACACACACACACACTGGCACACATGCAGTGTTTAGTCAGGCTAAACAGTGTACTTGGCTGATCACAATATATGGCTCTTGTTTGCTGCTTTCAAAATGGATGTTTTGGGGCCTAGAAAATTTGCCATTTTATCAGTTAACTGGCTCCCTGCTCCTGATTGTTTTAAAGAAAGTAAAGCAAAAAAATAAACAATAAAAAAAAGAAAGAGAGAGAGAGAAAGAAAGAAAGAAAGAAATTAAGGGGAGCCAATAGTCTCATCTTCGTTGCTGCTTTGGAGACGCTCTGCACATGCTTTTTCAATAAAACTACACTGTGTAACTTGCTGGGTCAATAGTGGAGCAGAAAAAAAAAACATTTCACTTGGCAAATCAAGTGACCAAAACTCCAGATTGTGTGAGAGGCAAAGCAAAGGGTCCATTGTAATTAGACTACTTGCACTTGCTAAATACTTTCCTTGTTTGCCTTAATTTATTGAGAAGTATTCCTCTGTTTTCTAGTGTTTCTCTCTGTTCACAATTGGAATTTTTTCATATGAATATAAATGTCATGTTTATAGGGTCCAAGAAGATCCAGCATGTATCTCTGAGTGTTAACTATTTCTGTCTCAGGGAGAAAAGTTACAGATGCTGTAGACCACAGAGCACAAAACACATACCTCTAAATCTCCTGATGTTTCAACATGTCATATGAGCATAGCAGCTTCCTTTTCTCTGTGAGGCTGTCAAGATCAGCCCCTGGCCCAGTGAGCTTGCTTTGCCTACTGTGGAGCTGTGCGGGTCCCAGAATGACTTGGTG
This sequence comes from Galagoides demidoff, assembly GCA_963574575.1. Lineage (NCBI taxonomy): Eukaryota > Metazoa > Chordata > Mammalia > Primates > Galagidae > Galagoides > Galagoides demidoff. Next base: position 8,758 of record CAUYQV010172573.1, on the reverse strand, counting down.
CAAACTGTTCCCCACTTTCTTTGTCTTTTTCTATGGTCTAGATAGAGATAGACACGTGCATTAAATCTTTTACCTTCCTATACTTTATTTTAATGTAAAATGTGTGTGTATGGAGTATATGCTTCACAGTCTCATGAAAGCTGTGTAAATATGTTGACCAGTTGCCACGATGGTGCTCACGTGCATGAGTTAGGTCTGGGGGAGGGTAAACAGGTGGCAAGGAATTGGCTAAGGGCAGAGAGCAGGAACTAAATTGCAGCTGGGAACTGTTCAACAGTGGCAACATACACAGTAAGGAGTCCCTAATGACCTTTAACTGACCTAGTGCTCATTACCATCTAATTAGCATAACATGGGTGGAGCTTTGTGAAAAATTCTGGGGAAGATGGATGCTTAGAAAGGGAAACTGTTACATAACCAACCTGTTACGTAATCTATTTACCCAACCTATCCATCACCCCGAAAGGTGGGAAAGGGCAACCAGTCCTGCCAGGAGAAAAGCAAGACAAACTAGTGACCTTATAAAAGGCAGGGGGTGTGCTGAGACTCTGGGTCCTTCACCACTTTGTGAGGACTGATCTGCTCCTGGAACATATTTTCAAACTGTGTGGCTTCCTTCTTTCCTTTCATTCTTTCTTTTATGTGATAATCTGTGTAAAATTACTTTGTGTCTCTGGTCACTCCATCATCATCTCTACTTGGTACCCATACTCATTCTTGACAATGAGAATGGGGAGGGGGACCAGGGGACATCCAGGCAAACCCAGCATACACACAAATGCACATCCAGAACAGTCTAAGCCTCTCCACCCTGCCCTACGCTTCACATTCAAGAGCTGGCCTGGGATAACCCTTCAGACTTTCAGAGTACTCCAAGCTGCCGCAGAATTTTTATTTTTGAAAACCCTGCTCTTTCTTTCTTTTGCTTTCTACATCAGAAAAAAAGAGAAAAAGATCCAAGAAACAATTTGCATTAAAAAAAAAAAAAAACTCAACTTGATCGGACCCAGGAAAAAAGAAAGCAACTCGAACCTGTTTTTCACAGTGGCTGAAATGAGCAGAGCGCCTAACAGTGGGCGGGGGAGGAGGGTGAGTCAGCAGCAACAAAATGTGAGGCTGCAGGGGTGGGGAAAAGGTGCCACTTTAAAATATGACTTTCTAGCAGGTATTTTTAAAAAATTGGGTAAGAGGAGGTGAGAAACAGGTTTAGTCTTTCTTTGTGGCTATTCTACTCCCTCCATTCATATTACTCAACGAAAGTTGGCATGAGGGGGAGCCAGAAGAACTGAGAGTTGACTGTCCACCTGCATGAGCCGTCTGGTCCCTGCCTGGCACCTTGATGTCTTCCTGCATGAGAAGGGCTAGTGTCCCCAGGGAGCTGTGACTGGAGGACTGGGCACACAAGTCTGTTGGCTTCTCAAGGACAAGGGTCATACCTTGTCCATCTTCTTCCACCAGCACAGTATCCCTAAGTAGTAGCTGCCCCCTAGGAGGAATGGTGTGTGCCTCAGCTTCTCTGGGGGACCTTCACCCTTCCTAAGCCTGTTTTCAGGGTGCAGCTCTTGGGAGCCCTTCCCTGGGGGTGGCGTGGTGCAGATAGAAGTCCAGGGGGGCATGAGCAGAAGCCGCTGTCCACACAGGAGAGCCTTGGATGAGTATCACATGGTCAGACAGCAGGAGCTTGAGTCAGGGAACAAAGGAGGAGCAGATGAGGTGAGGGGAGTTTTTACCAGGTTAGTTCAGGGGAGATGGGACCCACAGGGCTTTAAGGCTATAGGACTGTGGCCAGCATTTGAGAAAATGAGAAAAAAGAAGCAAATGACCTCTCTTTCTCTGTCCCCCCTCTCTCTTTCCCACCATCCTTCTCTCTCTTTCTCTCTTCCTCCCGTCTATTTCTCTCCTTTCCCCTCTGTGCAGCCGCTGGCTACCAGTTTCAGATCTCTGCCCCTTCTAGGGCCTGGACAACTCATGCAGTCAAGTTGGATACTGTGAAGTTGAGAGGGCCAGGAAAGGTGGAGCATGTGGGTGACTCTTGGTGACTCGGGCTACTCTGAGGGAATCCTTGAGAGAGCACCTTGTACCTGAGCACCTGGCAGAATTCCAGATGCCACCTCCCTTGCCACACCCCTTGCCCCCCCACCCCATATTGGTCTTCCTTCCACTTTGATCTTCCCCTTCATTTCTGAAAATTTCCTCTATCTCCTGCTCTAAGGTGCAGTTTCCAAAATGACAACAGTGGGAATTCTCACCGCCCATACACAGAGCCGGGAGGAGAAAAGCGAGGGGAATTGTTTTTAAAACGCTATTAATGGTGAGAGTGGGGTTTTCATAAGGCAACCCCCTCGAGACAGTGAGGGCACAGAGTCATAACCGGGGAATGTCAAGTGCAAAGGAGTCTGAGGTGGACAGGCAGACGGAGGCAGGGCGCCAGGCTGGCCAGCAGGAGGGGGAGGACGGACTGGTTGCAGCAGGTTTTCTCAGCAATGTCTGAACTTGTCCTCTTGAAGAAGAGAAAGCAAAATTGTCCTCGGGGTATTAGGGCTCCATAAGTGGTAGACATGGGATTTCTCTCCACTGGAGTATTCAGAAAAGCTCTCTCAGAAGGAGCACTGGTAGAAATAGGTGAGCATAGGCCATGACATGCTATCAATTCTGCCTATGTTGCCTTTGACCTTTAGGAACTGACGTGGCCAACCTTCATACTTGAGACCACCCAACATTTTGCAACCTGAAATCCATCTAGGGCAGTGATTTTTCGACTGGTGTTCCATGACAGGTCTTATGTGTGCCATGAAATTTCTGAAGATCATTAATTAAATTATTTTCAAAAGAAGTTCAAAGCACAGTAGGTATATTTTCTTTTTTATCCTTTTTTTTTTGATCGACGTAATTTAAGTGTGCCTGGGAAGTTTAGCTATAGGTTCAAGTGTGCTGAGAGATTTTAAAAAGTTTGGAAAACACTGATCTAACGTCTCCATAGGGGAATCTCCCTAATCTCAAATTTCTGTCATTTTATCTAAATTTGAGATATGTCAGGTGTATTTTCTGTTGAAAATACTACCCTAGCAAGGAATTAAATAAAACACCTTGCTCATGGTAACTCAGTGTTTGGTAAAAAATGATTCAGAATGTTCAGGCATGGCTGTCTGAGTTAATGATAGTGTTAGTGTGTAAGCATCTTATAACGAATAGCACAGATTTACAAAAATAAAATAAAAATGTTACTCTGCCCAACATCTTCTGAATGCCTATTCTCGCCTCCTTTTATTTCACATATTATGGAACTTGCCGTACCTTATGTTTGTGTAATGTTTTAACAGTTGCCATTCTCTCAATTGGTTAGGAATGCGTTTTCTATCATGTTATAGAGAACCAGGTTTATGTTACCTTAGACAAATGGGGGTTTATTTTTCTTATACAGCAAAGAGATTGGGTGAAGGTTCTGTGTGTTGAGCCTAATGTCTCTGTGATCCTCTCACCCTTGTCTCACACTTAAAAAAAAAATGGGTGTCACTGCTCTGGGTTTCATATCTTCATTCAAGATGGGAAGAAATGATGTGGCTTCCAGTGAAAAATGCAAAGATCGTCCCCAGCAGCTGTAGCAAACTTCTTTTTCTAATTATTCATATACATTTACCTGTAACTATGTCTGCAGGTGGAGATAGTGAATATTGAGCCTAGGAACTCACAAGACGTTCACAAATGGTAATTGGGGCAGTCGGTCAGCAGCATGGTCCCTGCCCCCCATAGCACAAAACTGACTCAGGACTATGACAGTGCTCTAGTTATGAAAGAAATGGCTTTGATGTCACTGAATTGTTCTTTTAATCTGGACTTCTGGATCATTAATACCAGCCTTATGATTATTAAAAAATTGTCTTAGAGGGCGATGCCTGTAGCTTAAGGAGTAGGGCGCTGGCCCCACATACTAGAGGTGGTGGATTCAAACCCGGCCCAGGTCAAAACTGCAAAAAAAAAAAAAAATTCTCTTAGAAAAGAATATAATAGAATAAATACAGTTGAACAAATATGAATTGTTGACCAAATGTTACATTCTCACCAGTTATGTGTGAGAGGGTCTGCTCACCTTCATTGCCCAATCTGGGCATTCGCATTATTTTAAATATTTGTCAATTTGATAAGAACCAAATAGCAACTGCTAATAACTCAGGCCTTTAATTTTCATTTCTTTGAGGTTTCTTATGGTTCCCATGACCACGTGTATGCCTTCTTTTATGAACTGCTCATTAATCCCCTTTACCTGTTGTTTTCCGTGTGTGTGTACAATGTACAGAAGTTTTATTTTACATCCCTGATGTTTTCTTGTTTTCTTTTCTTTTTTGGGGGGGGGCAAGTATGCTTTCTACATTTTGTGCCCTTCTTACAAAGGCCTTCTCATTTCATAAAACAACTATATAAACAGGCAGCTACATTGTCTTCTTTTATGATTTTATTTTAAATACTTATCTTTTTAATCTATCTGGAATAACCTTTGGTGTCAGCCATGAGGCAAATTCCTAACTTTGGGTTTTCTAAAGAGTTAACTGATTATCCTTGAACAACTTGGTAATAATCTTTCTGTTCCCCACTCAATGGACTTGCCACCTTTATCATCTAACATTGAATTTTGGGGGTCTGTTTCTCAGCATTCTGCTCTGGCCCATTGATTTCTTTGTCCATTCTGGGGCTAATACTATATTGTTAGGTCTGGGGAAAGGTAAACAGGTGGCAAGGAGGGGACTAAGGTTGCAGAGCAGGAACCAAATTGTGGCTAGGAACCAAACTGTGGCTAAGAACTGTTCTCTGGTGGGAATGTACACAGCAAGGAGCCTCTAGTGATCTTTAACTAACCTAGAGCTCATTACCATCTAATTAGCATAACATGGGTGGAGTTTTCCTGAAGGAGTCTAAGAAGAGCACACATGCCTAGTAGGGAAAATTTTATATTGTAACCTAACCTCTTATGTAATCTGGTATGTAACACCAATCTGTCAATCACCCAAAGGTAGGAGACCACAACCAATCCTGCCACGAGAAAGGTGGGACAAACTAGTCAGCCTATAAAAGACAGTGTGTGCCCAGATTTGGGGGTCTTTCCCAAAGAAAGTCTTTCCCCAGATAGTGTGTGAAGAACTATCTGTCTCTTTCTCTGAGATATGCCTTGACTCAATAATACTCCTGTTTGACCCTGGGAACCAGGGTACCGGGAACGTCCAACCGACCTCCCAATATTAGTTTAATTACTATAGCTCCACATTCTATTTTAGCACCAGGCATCTGCTGCAAGTCTACTTCTTTGTCTTCTAAAATACTTGATTGGATTTTCTCATGTGTTTAATGCTCCTCATCCTTCAAGGTGTTAGTATGAATTATGGTCAGTCTAGTAAAGTTACCCCTGAGCAGCCTGGGAACCTTGGAAGTCTGTCGGCTCTCACAGCCCTGTGTGCCATGGGCTAAGAAACCATTCTTGGGCTCTCTCGTCTACTGAGTATTTTTACAAAGTTAACACTTGAGATGAAATTTGTGAACTGCTTCCAGAAAATGTTGACCTAGAGGCTCATGAAAGCATCTGGGAAAAGCTGACAGGTAGTTTCCATCCCCAATGAATCCTGAGTTTTCCCCAGAAGAAGATGAATTCATTCATTTTTTTTTTCTCTCTTGCAAACCACGTCTAAGATCCTGGGCTTCCCCGGCTCACAAAGACATGGGACAACACAAACTCTGGAAGTCACACAGTGATATCACTAGAGGTTAACAGATCTTTCCCTCTGGCTCCTTTCTCTTTAAAGCCCCTATTTTTAGTACGAAGGGTATTTATAGCCCTAGTTGTTCTAAGATCAGACACTGTGCCAGGTATGTGGTTAGGACAATGGGGAGCCCGCCTGATGGAGTGCCATACATTCCCAGGGGCTGGGGTGATTTTCCTCTAACGATACCCCCTCCTCCCAGAGGCTTTCCGTCTCATTCCATCATTTTGATCCATGTGCCAAATTCCTGGGCTTGACACATGTAAAGAGATAATTCACGTGGTCTCCAGCTTGTTTTTGACTCTGTTTTTAAAAAATGCAATAAAACTTTATAGTACAACCAGCATGACTCAATGTTGTTTCTGGATTTCAAAATATTGAGGTTAGATGTGCTAATGATTTGCTCCGGAGCTACTTTTACAAGCAAGCCAGGGCCCCTCTTGCCAGCACATCTGAGCATGGGACAGCGATGTGTTCCCCACAGCACACAGCATGTCTGCAGCTTTGGGAGCCTGGGAGTGTAGCCCAGGGCATTAGGGGTCACCCATAATGCATCAGCCACCACCCCAAGTAAAATAAAATGTGATTTCAAATTATTTTGTTGGTCTTTGCAATGCAGTCAGAGCAATAGAGAATGCATCTCTCTCTCTCTCTCTTTTTTTTTTCTAAAAGCATCTTGCCGGAGCCGAGTTCTCCAGAAATATTTAGATATCTTTCCCATGCCCCTCACACCTCAGCTATCTTGTTCAATCTCTCACACCCTCTTTTTACTATCTCTTTTACCCTAATGGCAGGCAAGGTCAAAGAGCCTGAACTTAGTTGCTAGAAAGTAATCGCCCTGTTTTGACAAGAAAAGTCTTGGCTTTTCTGAGAGTTTTATTTTCTACAAATGCCATAGCATTTATCTCGCAGGGAAGGACTGTTACAGATCCCCAGAGTTCCCCTTATCTCTTAAATAAAACCTTTTATTTATGGAGAGAGCCTTGCAGCACGTCTGGACCCTGCTGTTGTTTTCATACCTTTAAGGGTATTTGTACAACTTGCTCGACAGCTAACTTGAGGCAAGACGCTAATGGAAGTTACTTCTCTGAAACCCTCTGCAGAAAAAACCCCACTCATCCACTTAAGGCCTTCAGCATGCCTTTTATTGAAAAAAGAAACCAGAAAATCCCCAAATTTTTTTAAAAAATTATTGTTTATTTTTTTTAACTTAAAAAAAAAGAGGTTTTTTTTTTTTTTTTTTTTGGAGAGATAGTTTTTCTCTGTCACCCAGGCTAGAGTAGGGTGGCAAGATTGGATCTCCCTGCAGGCTCAAATTCCAGGGATCTTTCTGCCTCAGCCTGTCAAAGTCCTGGGATTACACTCTGGAGACACTGCACCCATCTGGGTATGCCTCTTCATTTGCAAATTTTTATTTAAACATTCCTCTTCTTTGAGCTTCTTTGGAGTTGAGGTGTGGGTCAGGGCAGTGCTCATGGAATCATGTTGTTTGAATTAATACTTCCCGGTGTCCAAAGTGGCCTATCTGCCCCCCCAGTGACTCACTTGTACATTTCCTTAAGCGGCTTTTGGCTGTCTTAATACTTTGCCTAAGATCTTCTGTCAATGCTCCTGTTTATAGACAAGCTTCTGTACACTTGAATTACACGCACAGCTTTGACTAGCCTATGACAATGTTTCCATGACATCGACTGAGGCTGAGTGTACGGCACAGTGGGGGCAGCCCTCCTTAAGCTTGGAGTCCACCTGCATGTCGCACCCTGTATAGCTGGGTAATCACCTTGGCTGACGGAGAGGGTGGGGGGGAAAATAAGCTCCATCTATTTACCCCTGAAATCTTTCCTCTAATTGGAAATTGAAAACTTCCCATGACTCACACAAGCCCTGCTAGTCTAATTGAGAAACTCTGCAAGGCCTCAGCTAACTGCGGGGAGCAGTCCCTGAACTCCAGATTGGGGAAATCGAACATGCTAACCAAACTGTCCATCCTGACACCCCAGCCTGGCTGCCCGAGCTCTCTCTTTCTGCCCTCTGTTCCCCTAAAAGGGAGACTTGGTAAAGGAAATCAGGTCCGCCATATGCCAGAACTTGACATTATGGCCATTAAAGTCAGTGTCTGAGGAAGGAAATGAAGGTCTTTGACAGGGTGGCTAATGGAATTTGTGTTAAATGGGGTGTCACAGAAGGAGACTTCCCCTGAGTGACAGGACGTGGGTATCTCATCTCTGCGGCCTCCAAATTTTCACCTCTAACAGGCTATAAATTTTTTCCTTCTCTGCTCTTTATAGATATTTGTGAGCCAATTAAGACTCTTCTCTTTCAAAAATTGTGTGGAGTCTTAACACGATTTTAATATTAGTCTATCTCTTTAGGAGAGAAGCAGATACTTGTTTGTTGAAATTTCTGATCTGAAGAGTTTTGGAATTCAATTTATTATCTGCTTAATTTTTTCTTTGAGAGATATATGTGTGTGTGTATATATATATATATATACTGGGTGGACATAAAGTTCATATGAAATTTATTACATTAAACTATTTTAAATTGCACATGAACTTTAAGTCAACCCTGTAGACACATTCATATATATATAATACAAGTATATATAAAACTATATATACATATATACTTTTCCTGTATAAGATGACATTATACTTGCTTACCACACCAGATGACCCAATGTCAGGTTCAGAAATTATATCCCATATGTAAATGACACACATCCTTTACATATATGCGTGTGCCTGCATGTGTGTACACACTCTTTAAACCACAAATGGTTCCAGCAGGCATCTAGAAATAGACTCACACTGCTGATATAATGATAGAAGGAAATTCAACTATGTATCTAGAGCCTAAGCCGGCCCTGGGAATGCCTTTAACAAAGGATGCCCACTGTTTCTGGTTGTTTCTAATCATACCAGGATTTTGAATGACCTCGGAGTGCTGTTACTAGGCAGGTAGTAAAGACCCCATTGTTTGAGAGCTTGACCCCCTGATCTGATCCTGAG
>CAUYQV010172570.1:0-12471 GCA_963574575.1 Galagoides demidoff | reverse complement strand
GTCTCCTGCCTCCGCCTCCCAAGTAGCTGGGACCACAGGTGCCCGCCACAACGCCCGGCCATTTTTCGGTTGCAGCCATCATTGTTGTTTTGGTGGCCCAGGGCTGGGGATTTGAACCCGCCACCTTAGGTGTACGTGGCTGGTGCCTTAGCCGATTGAGCCATAGGCGCCGAGCCAGGCTATCATCTCTTAATAGAAGCAACTAAACATTTAATTTAGCAAATCAATTCCCCTCCTTATAATTCCATGCTCACCAAACAACAGGATTCCAATACAGGGTATCCCCAAAGTTACCCATAAAGTCACCATACATAGGGAAAATGGAAAACTGTAGGTAAATCTACCTTATTTACACAACATTCATTATAAAATTTTACAAAGAGGTGGCCAACATGTAGAGAATATTTTAGAAATTTTCTATAAAACTCTATAATGAATATTTTGTACATAAAGGTACATTTAGCTATAATTTCCCATTTTCCCTATGTATGGCCACCTTTGGGACACCCTATAGCGGTCTATCTATGAAAAGGTAATATACTAGTCACCAGTCCTGTAAATGTGAGTATTCTGGCCTGGGTAATAGTTACTTTTCATGGGAAAATAACAAACCAACATGTTGGTTTTATAACATCAGCCAAAGGAGCTTTACTCGAGTCTGACTCTGAAGGATGGTTCTATTCCTGACATATCTATAAAACTAGATTTCTAAGCAAACAAGCTCTGAATTGGGGTAAACTCACCACAACCAGCTGTATATTTTATGAGGTCTCAGGGGAAGCAGATCCTTCTGTGTCACTGAGCCTTTCAAGCATACGGGGTAACTTCTGCATTGCTCAACTTTAAACTTCTACAAATTTCCAGAGTGTTTGAAACAAAACCTTATCTTTAATTCTGCTATCATTTTTTTTTCCATTCAGTCTCTGATCTGACTGAATTTTTACAAGATATTTTAAAACCAGTTTTAAAAGTTGAGAATCTTAAAAGATAAAGTAATAGATCTTCAATATTATGAGAGTAAGCTAAGAGGACAACAAATATCTTTTTTGAAGCAAGTTTTTCTAGAAAGTGAAATGGTACTTTCATCACTTTTGTGTACTTAAACTTGTAAAAATAATCTTGAATCCCAGGAAGATACTACATCTTGTGGAACACTTGGCCATTTTCAGACAGGAGTGAGACTAATAATCTGGGTAACGGTCACATGCTCCATTCCGTATTCTCTGGTATGTGAATCCACCCAAAGGCATCACCAGCCTTTTACTTCTATACCAACCATTCCAGACCCTACCCACTTGACAGAACCAATTCACTAAGCACCATTCTCTTCCAGGCACTTTTCTGGACACTTGGCAAACATCACTAAATAAAATAGACAAAAAACCTTGCCCCACCAAACTTAAGATTCTAGCAAAGGAACCTGAAAATAAGCCAACATAAAAAATAGGTAACTTTCCAGGTTAGAATATGAGAAGTTCTTTGGAAAACAGAAAGTAGAACAGGGTGAGGCAGATAAGGAGTGCTAGAGTAGAGGGTATGTGGTATGATTTTAAAAGCTGGGCAAGGTCAGCAAGAGCGAGAGTTGAGCAGATTTGAAGGAGGTGAGGAATTCAGATATCCAGGGGGAGAACATGTCAGGCAGAAGGAAAAGTAAATGTTTAAAGTCTCTGAGGCAAAAATAGTTCTGGTGTGTTCTAGAAACAGCAAAAAAAGCCAGTTTGGTGGAGCAGAATAAAAAGGAAGAGAAGTGAGAGAGGAGTCAGAGAGGTCCAGCCACGTGGAAGGAATGGCAGTGCCCGTGAGGATCTACGCTTTACTCCAAGCCAACCTGTCAACTATGACTCATGTAAAAGAAAATGGCATCTTCTTTGATTAACTATAAGCTCAAAAATTCTATCACCTGATTCAAAAGGCAATAATAATGAGACAAACTATTTAGAAAATTTATTTTAACACAAAATATTCTTAGAGCAGCACATTTCTCTTTGTGTGTATGGCAGTCCCAAGACAGAAGTTTAAAATTTATAAATCTGCCAATACTTTATAGGTTAAAAAATAAAAGCAACTAAGAGGATCAACTAGGAATTGTGTAAGTCCTACAGAAAATCAAAACACACACCAAGAAAAAAAGACCCTAGAATTTGCTTTCAAAGCAGCCTAATTTTTCAGAACATCAGGCTCATGATTAATAGAACACTTTAATAATTTGAGTTACTAATGAATGAAACTGAATACAGGAAAGGGGCACGTGCGTGCGTGTGTGTGCGTGTGTGTGTGTGTGTGTGTGTGAGAAAGAACAACTTCATAAAGCACACACAAAAAAGAGGAAATGTTTATCAAATAAACTAATGTGTACAGAGTAATCCTATAACCCTTTTCCTGAAGGAGCTAGGGTGAAGACTAGAAATAGAATAATTTCCCAAGCTTATAAGCAATTAATAAGGGGGGGGGTGGGGATTTGATTATATATATATTTAAAACATGTGCCTGACAAAAATCATTATTAACTATATTAAAGGGGACAAGTTCACATAAATAAAACACTGCACTCTCAAAATGTAAACAGGCACATGCATAATTTACAACACATTCGACCACACTAATAATCACAGACATTCAAATTTAAGTTAAGAGAAATATTCCCCCATGGACCCATGAATGGATTAACAAATGAAAATACTAACTTCATTTGGTTGAAGGGCAAGGGCATACTAGGTGCTTATATTCTCCTGGTAGAAGTGAAAATTGATTATAACCTTTCTTTCTAAAAAGCCATTTGGCAATTCCAACATATCACTTAACAACTAAGATATACACAAAAAGATAGGTAATAACCAAAAATAAATACACAGACATATAAACAAAGATGTAACACTATTCATCATAACCAAACAATAGAAATAGCCTAAAAGTACAAAATTAAGGGAATGGTTAAGTGATCTGTAGCACAGTCATAATTTAAACCCATTTAAAAGTAATGATCAAACCATTCGTAGACAGCCTGCTAAAGAAAAAGTAATGTTTGAGGGGCCTCAGGCTTCAACTCACAGCTATACTCACCTCTACAGAGTAGGACATTTCTTCATTACAGTTGTCATTGATTTTCTCAAACAGCTCTTCACATAACTGGAAAGCAGAGAAGAGGTGTAAAGAGCACAAATGAGAGACAGTTACATTATCCTGCCTACAAAGTCAATCAGGCCCTCTTTCCCTCCCAAGACACGGATGTCATCAACACCACCAAGGTACCAGAGGTACCTGGAAAAATATACAGTCAGGCACCGCATAACAAAACCAGTCACTGACAGACTGCGAGTACACAATGGTCCCATGAGATCATTACAAAGCCAAAAAACTCCTATTGCCTACTGATGTTTTCATGATCCTGACCCTGTGTAGGCCTAGGCTAATGTATGTTGTCTGTGTCTTAGTCTTTAACAAAAAAGTTTAAAAAGTAAAAAAAAGTGAAAATAAAAGGAACAGAAAAACAGAATAAGGATAAAAAGAGAAAAAAATTTTTTTTTTTTTTTTGGAAACAGAGCCTCAAGCTATCCCCCTGGGTAGAGTGCCATGGCATCACAGCTCACAGCAACCTCCAACTCCTGGGGTCAAGCAAGTCTCCTGCCTCTGCCTCCCAAGTAGCTGGGACTATAGGCACCTGCCACAACGCCCAGCTATTTTTTGGTTGCAGCCGTCATTGTTGTTTGGGGGGGCCCAGGCTGGATTTGAACCTGCCGGCTCAGGTGTACATGGCTGGCGCCTTAGCCGGTTAAGCCACAGGTGCCAAGGCAAAAGAAAATATTTATATACAATTATACAATGCGTTTGTTTTAAACTGTTCTTATAAAAGAGTCAAAAACTATTGGCTATGCCTATAGCTCAGTGGGTAGGACACCATCCGCATACACCGAGGCTGGGTTCAAACCCAGCCTAGAACAGCTAAAGTCAACAATGACAACTGCAATAAAAATAAAGTAGCTAGGTGTTGTGGTGGGTGCCTATAGTACCAGCTACTCAGGGGGCTGAGGCAAGAGAATTGCTTAAGCCTAAGAGTTTGAGGTTGCTATAAGCTGTGACACCATGACACTCTACCAAGGGCAACAAAATGAGACTCTGTCTAAAAAAAAAAAAGTAAAAAAGTAATTATTTAAAAAAATTTTTTTGGGCAGCGCCTGTGGCTCAAAAGAGTAAGGCGCCGGCCCCATATGCTGGAGGTGGCAGGTTCAAACCCAGCCCTGGCCAAAAAAAAAAAAATTTTTTTGTAAATTTGGTATAGTGTTAAGTGTACAGTATTTATGAAGTCTATAGTAATGTACAGTAATGTCCCAGGCCTTCACAGTCACTGGGACACCACTCACTCACTGACTCACCCAGAGCAACTTCTAGTCTTGCACATTATGTCAAGATTATACTGGAGTAGTGCCATTTTTAATCTTTTATATTTTCACTATACCTTTTCTGTGTTTGGCTATATTTAAATACGTAAGTATGTTCCACTGTGTTACAACTGCCTATAGTACTGAGAACAGCAAAGTGCTAAACAGGTTTGTAGCCTAGGAGCACCAGGCTACGCCACACCACCCAGGTGTGTAGCAGGCTGTAAATACGCCTTGATGCTTGTTTAAGTGCACTATGATGTTTGTACAATGACAGGACCGCCGAATGACTCAGGACGTGTTTTTCAGAATGTATCTCCATTGTAAAGCCACACTTGACTGTAAAAGTAAAACTTTAAATACACTCTTCTCTTCTAATCTTTATTCTTCCTCAACAATTGTGCCTCAATATTACTTCCTCAGGAGGAAAGCCACATTTAGGGAAAAAGGAAGAGTAACCCCTCTTATGGAGGGGTTATATCATAGGCACATTTAATTTATGTGAATTCAATTTCCTCATACTATCAGTATTATTGTAGCAGTAAGATTACTATTAAACTATATTTTGCACACGTCAGTTATGTAAAATTTATTATACATTATCAGTTACAATATGTATTATAAATTTAATCACAAAAAGAAAGAGAGAAAATGTATATAATACGGAGTAAATGAAGGTATTTTCAGAAATAATTCTGATTATAAATTTTTTCCTTTACCATTGTCTTAAGATCTCCCCTTTTTATGAGAGGCTACTCTATTACACAATAACTTTTTTTTTTAAGTCAAAGTCTCACTCAGTTGCCTTGGGCAGAGCGCCATGGCATTAAAGCTTACAGCAATCTCAAACTCTTGGGCTCAAGCAATCCTCTCGTCTCAGCCTCCCAAGTAGCCGGGACTATAGGTTTCCACCACAACACCCAGCTATTTATATAACATTTTTAACAGAAAAAATTAATTTTTCTAGATCAGGAAAATTATATAAATATCATCCTTCCTACCTCTTAAATGTCTTAAACTATGTGATTTTTAATAAAAATAAAAGAAATTCTAATTTTTTATTCATCATACCTTTAGCATTAAGGCAATATAAATCCCAACAATGAACTCTATAGTCATGATTCTTGAAACAGAACTTAAAATGTACTACAAACAGCAATTTCTAAAATTTTTTAAAATGCGTTTACATTATAATAAAATATTCTGTTTATTTAGACAGAGTTTCACTTTCACCCTGTGTAGTGCCATGGCCTCATAGCTCATAGCAACCTCAAACTCCTGGACCCAAGTGATCCTCTTGCCTCAGCCTCCCAAGTAGCTGGGACCACAGGCGCCCGTCTCTAAAAATAGCTGGGCATTGTGGTAGGGGTCTATAGTCCTAGCTAGATCAATTTAAGACAAGAAATTCCTTACATATACTTATGTCAAAACTCTTTTCTATTCCCATAAAGATTTTTTTAAAAATACCAACTGCTCTTAGAAAACAAAATCTCAGACTGTTCAAAATTTAAAAGGATAGCATTAAATTAGTAAGATAAAAATGAAAGTATCTCCAAATAAGGCTATCAAGCTATCAAAAAATAATAACAATAATCTTTAGTGGCAACCTATATCTGAAACTTAAAGTCAGATCAACAACATTCACTGTGTATCCCAGGATTCAAAACAGCTTTAAGAAGCTGGTGACACTTCTTAAAAGATAAAATAATATGGATATATAGCAAAATCTTTCCAAAACACACTGACTTTCCCACCTTTAAACAGACATGTGTGTATGTCAATCTTTTCCCCTCAACTGTAAGCCTTTCTGAAGCAAAGGGATAAGCTGTTCATCTTTGCATCTTGTAGACAACAGTCGCTGAATAAATGTTTGGCAAGTAAAAATAATTGTTAAAGCAAGTTAAGATTAAGAGTAATGGTGAACACACGTTTTTCACTGTTTTGTTTTTTACCTGCGGGATGATGCCAGCCTGGCTTTCTTCTTGTTTACCCATCATTGTATAAGATTTCCCAGCACCAGTCTGCCCATAGGCAAAAATGCAGACATTGTATCCCTCAAAGGCATGTAAGAGCATTTCCTTTCCAATGTCATTGTACACACGGTTTTGAGATGCAAAACAGGGATCTTCAGGCTGTAAAGGTTAGAAGGAGAAATAAATGTCATTTTATTCATATTTTTCCTTCCTTACTTGATTGCTTCCATAATAAACAAAAAAGCGTCTGGAATCATAACAGTAACCTAAGAAAATTGTCTACTTTTTTTTTTTTTTTCAAGAAACAACATCTGGCTGTTGCCCATGCTGAAGTGCAGTGGCAAGTCACAGGCGCCATCGTGCATTGCAGCCTCCAACTGCTGGGCTCCAGCGACCCTTCCACTTCCACCTCAGGTAGCTAGGGCTACAGGGGTGCACCTCTGTACCTGACTGACTTTACACTTTTTAAGTCTCCCCTATACATCATTTATTTTTTTCACTAAAACATACACACACTATTCAACTCATCCAGGTCAGCCATTTATAAAAATATCTACAAGAAATTATCTGGCATGATTATCTGACATTTCATTTTCCATAGAGAAAGTATCACTCTTTCATTCATAGTAAGCTCCAAGAAAACTTTCTTAGTGGGGGAAAAAAGGGATAGAAGGTCAAAGGTAAAGTCCCACATCTAAATATATTTGTTTGAATTCACTCTGGCTAAGATGGCTATTTCTCAACACACACAGCTTTTAGTGAAGAATGTTTCTAATTCCTTTCATAGGTCATTCCCTTGACAATTAGACTTCACCAATAGTTTAAAACATCTCCTATTCCCCAACACAAAACAGGAAAAACAATAACACATATCAAAGAGAGGGATGGTGCTGGGCAACAATGCCTAGAAGCAGCAAGACTCAGGCTCTATGCTGAGTACGGCAATGTGAACAGCCCTGCTCTCCACTTTCGTACATGGCAGTGACCTTTTGTTTTCCTTGTGGACCAGTTCTTTCAAAATGTTCAAAACTCACATTGTTCTACTACAATTTTTTTTTTTTTTTGAGACAGAGCCTCAAGCTTTCGCCCTGGGTAGAGTATGGTGGCATCACAGCTCACAGCAACTCCTGGGCTTAAGTGATTCTCTTGCCTCAGCCTCCCAAGTAGCTGGGATTACAGGTGCCCACCACAATGCCTGGATATTTTTTGGCTGTAGTTGTCATTGTTGTTTGGCAGGCCCACCAGCTCTGGTGTATGTGGCTGGCACCTTAGCCACTTGAGCTACAGGTGCAGAGACGGCTGGGTTTTTTTGTTTGTTTGTTTTTTAGTTGAGACAGAGTCTGTTACCCTTGGTAGAGTGCCATGGCATCACAGCTCACAGCAACCTCAACCTCTTGGACTCAAGCGATTCTCTTGCTTCAGCCTGCCTAGTAGCTGGGACATCCTACTACACTTTAAAAAAACAAATAATTTTACTGTTGTCATCTCAGTCTTGCCAGCCATTACCTCAAAATTCAACTTAAAATTCGCAATATAATAATCAATCATTCATTTGGCACTTCCTAAGATCCACAGGTACAATGTTTGTAATGAGAGTCCTAAGACACTAATAAATAAATCCTCAAGAGGCGTAGTATCAGCATAAATCTGGTGTCCCTTCGATATAAATTTGGTGTAAATCAAATCAGTTTTATATGCATATATATATATAGGCATAGACTTCCCATCAACTAAGATACTTTATTAAGGAAATACTTTACTCTTCAGATAGTAATCAGCACATCAGAAGATGAAGTCATGATAGACCCGCTTAACAAACAGACTTGGACCTGCCGGTGAAGGGAGAAGACCAACAGGAAAGGAGAGGGGCAGCAGGAGAAGGCGGCACACGGCACGGAGACAGCACTCACCGAGGTATGAGACCAGTAGGAGTAGTCGAAGCTGAAGGACTTGGGGGCTTCCTTTGGGTTCTTTGGGTTAATAATACCTAAAGGATAAAAATGTTTAATTTTGTAAGTCACAAGTTCTTTTGTTAAACATGATGTTCTATGTTCAAAACATCCATGTCAGTAAATTTATACCACTAAATTTGAACAAGGAAATAAAAAACCATTTTCGTACACAATCACATTTTTAAGACGCAATTTACATATGGAACTTGAAAAAGAAATCAGACGAATAACATTCAGTGGGTATTACCAGTATTCAGAACACAGCCTGATACAAAATAGATGCTCAGTAAATGTTCTGTGACTGAAAGTTTGTCTTCCCTAGGTTAAGCTGGAAGGCAAAACTTAGAAGTGGGCCACCTTATTATTTCAAAGTATCTCATAAGGCTTTAAATATTTCAACATACCAGAAATAAAACTCAGGAAATTACTGAATTACCCCAATTACCATTTGAAACAAACTCTTTAAAAATCTTACTATTTCAGAAAAACATTCATTCACTGCAGATAGTCAAAGAAATTCACAGACGACAATGACAGATACGACAATGACAGATACGTAAGTTGTCACACGCAAGGTCAGACAATTACGTTCTCAAACGTGTCCCAGAAAAGGGGCTACATACCACACTGCTGAATATCACCACGGTCAGTTTTAAAGTACTCCCCTTGGGAAAATACGCACCAAGGCCAGCTCCCATCCCACTCTTCAAAGCAATTTTGGAACTCTTTTTTTAGAACGGCTACCAGTGGTGTCATGGTACAGGGCCTGACAATTAAGTCTGTGAATTCATCTCGAAAAATGTGTTAAATACCTCATTGCTGAGTATCACTATGGTCACCGGATAGCCAAGGGAAGTACTTCGAAGGTAACTACAATGAGGTATGTAGCACTTTTTCTAGGATGAGTTTACGAACTTAATTGTCTGACCTTGTATATATGTGCATGTATGTCTATGTGTATATAGTAGAATCACAGACTGTAAACCATCAGTAGAATGTTATTAACAGCAAAATTACATTTTGACTGAAAAGCATGAAGTCTCACTCCCCATGTTAAAAGTGATTTCTTGTGTAATTAATCCAGTCACACTATAGTGCAGGGACTGACTGTGAATGCTAAAGTTTAATCTCTCTCCCTTACAGACGGACTAGAATCTTTATATAATGTGGTCGTGACATGTCAAAGACCAGACATCTCAACCAGTCTATTTCTTTAAGGCTGGGCCACATCCCAGGCTATCAGTGAGATCAGGATTGAAAAATAAATCTGCCCTGGACAGCTGCTGTTCAGAACACAAATAGCAACAGTTGCTACAGGGCTTAGTTCTCTTGCTGGATTCCACTGGGTATAGTCACACACTTATGTTCTAACCTCAAATGCTGACAGAGTATTAATAAGGCTCACACTGCACACAGTCATGTGACCAGGAGACACAGTTCTAGAAAGAACATCTCCCCACACATAAATGGCAATCTAAGCAAAGAAGCGTACTTCTAACCATATGGTACTAAATACAAGATTAATAATAGCCAGCATTCATGGAACACTTACTCTGACCCACAGAACTTTCTCTCCACTAACCTATTTAATGCTCCCAACCATACAATAAGACAGATTTTTTTGTTTGTTTGTTTGGTTTTTGTTTTATTGTAGTTTTTGGCCAGGGCTGAGTTTGAACCTGCCACCTCTGGTATATGGGGCTGGCGCCCTACTTCTTGAGCCATAGGTATTGCCCCAAGATAGATGTTTTTTATATCACCATTTTACAGATAAAGAAACCATTACAGATAGGTTAAACTCTTACCCATGGCTATAGAGCTAACTAGCGGCAGATTCAGGAAGTGAACTTGGACAGAGTCTTGCTCCAGAGCTCACAATCTCAGCCAAGACACCATCACTTAAATCAGCGGTTCTCAACTTGTGGGTCGCGACCCCTTTGTAACAACAAAAATACATCGGGCATCAGGAAGGTTGAGAACCACTGACTTAAATGCTTATTCCCTACAGGCAGCACTCCAAGGCAAAGGGCAGTTGAAGCATTTTCTTAGAGGTATGTGCACCTGTGTAACTGTAGGGTCATCCTACTGAAATGATACCCAGGCTTTGTTTAACTCTCTTTATTCATTTAAAACTGAAAACTGTGAGAGTTACAGTTCCTAAAAGAGGGAAGACTACACAAATGCTACCAAGAAAATGGAAATTAGTGTCACACTGCATGAGGCAGATTCAGATTGCTGTGGTTCAGTGTGAGAATGATGTTCAAATTACGGTATGACCTCTGAAGTCATCTTCACCACTCAAAACACGATTACAGGTGGGCACAGTGGCTCCTGCCTGTAATTCTAGCACTCTGGGAGGCTGAGGTGGATGGATGGCTTGAGCTGAAGCGTTTGAGACCAGCCTGAGCAAAAGTGAAACCCTATCTCTACTAAAAATAGAGTAACTACCCAGGCACAGTGGCGGGTGCCTGTAGTCCCAGCAACTCAGGAGGCTAAGGCAAGAGGATTGCTTAAGCCCAGTTTGAAGTTGCTGTGAGCTATGATACCATAGCACTCCACCTAGGGCAACAGAGTGAGACTCTGTCTCAAAACAAACAAACAACATGATTACAATACTTCTAGCCTCTGGGAAATCTGCTGTCATAAACCTTATTAAACCACATTTCATTTAACCTTTTAGCTACCAATTCTACCAAGACTAGTTCTCAGATCCTATCCCTTTGTTCTTTTTTCTCCGGTTTAAAAAAAAAACAAAACCACCCTAAGACCAACAAGTTAACTTCCTTGATTTACATGAAATCCTTTTTCTCTTCCTCAATATTCCCTTCTCCCAGATCTCTAAGGCTTCTAAAACTAGTAAATTTTCCTAGCTTACAACTTCAAAACTAAGCTTTTTAAAAACCTTTTATCAACAAAAACCTTTCTAATATAAATAAAGCAAAATACAATTTTCAAGACCTACTTAAGAGTTTTCTCAAATTAAATTTACCCACAATATTTAAAAGATTTTCATTTACAAATGAAAGATACACACACATATATATACAAACATATAATCTATAAAAGACATTTTAGAAAAATATGAAAATCCAACATTGTTGTTCCCTCTTTGGGGAGTCTCAGTGAGGACTTCAGAAGGTCATAGTAATTTCTATCTTAAGTTCTGTATCACTACTACAGGAATGTTTATTTTATTCTTTGTATTTACATATACATTATATTATCCTGAATATATGAAATATTTCCTATTAAAAAAATTTAGAGCCCTATACTTACAAGTGAAAAAAGACTTTTATGCAGGTAAAATAGAAATGACAGCAGGTGAACTCATCAGAACCCTACAAAGCCCATAAATTCCACCATTCCTTCCATGGTCAATGAATTAATGCTGTCAAATAATGTCAAAGGAGATGTCTTTCTGAATAATGATTGAGACCTAACTCACTTCCTCTAACCCAGTGGTTCTCAACCCCTCAATACAGTTCCTCATGTTGTGGTGAACCCCAACCAAAAAATTATTTTCGTTGCTACTTCATAACTGCAATTTTTGCTACTGTTATGAATCATAATGTAAATATCTGATATTAGGCGACCCCCTGTGAAGGGGGGGCACCCACAGGTTGAGAACTGCTGCTCTAACCCGTCTAAGACAGGAGGGCCAGTACTTGTAATAAAATACAGGATTTGGAATAAAGGACCAGCATCAGTACCTCTATATTAGTATCTTTTAATATTCTGAATATATGAAGAATAATTAAGCAAACATTATATTTGGATTTTTTGTGACCTTGAATATTACTGTGTTCTTGTGGCCTAACAATGAGGTAATAGCTACTCCACAGTATTAAATAAATGAATCACTATGCAAATGTTACTTTTTTAAAAAAGGAATTTTATCTTCTTCTAGCTCTTAATACTTGGAAAGTATAGTAACAATATTCTATTTGGTCTTTAAAGCAGGAAAAGAGGCTCGGCGCCTGTGACTCAAGCGGCTAAGGCGCCAGCCACATACACCTAAGGTGGGGGGTTCGAATCCCCAGCCCGGGCCCACCAAACAACAATGATGGCTGCAACCAAAAAATGGCCGGGCATTGTGGCGGGTGCCTGTGGTCCCAGCTACTTGGGAGGCAGAGGCAGGAGACTCGCTTGAGCCCAGGAGTTGGAGGTTGC
>CAUYQV010172569.1:0-31653 GCA_963574575.1 Galagoides demidoff | reverse complement strand
CTGCAACCAAAAAATGGCCGGGCGTTGTGGTGGGCGCCTGTAGTCCCAGCTACTTGGGAGGCTGAGGCAGGAGACTTGCTTGAGCCCAGGAGTTGGAGGTTGCTGTGAGCTGTGATGCCATGGCACTCTACCCAGGGGGATAGCTTGAGGCTCTGTCTCCAAAAAAAAAAAAAAGAAACATCTATTTTCCAATATAAAATGAATACTAAATATAAAGCTACAGACTGGAGGAGTGAACTTAATGGATAGATTTATTCACTTTCTTGCCCATAATTTAGGATGTAATTATAGATACCTGGATATTTTGTTATTGCCAAAATTGTTTTAAAGATCTTGTGATCATAAAGTCATAGTTAGGTGTTCGTAGTAGTTTCTTTAGTATTTATTCAATATGGAAAGATTTGTAATTTTATTCATTTGGGAAAATAGACTTTATGTTAGAGATAACTAACAGTATCCAAACAGCACAAACTTCTGTGTCAGAAGTTAACATGGAGTGTGAAGAAATTCTAATTTTATTGTAACTAGGGCAAAAATTACAAGTCAAAGTTTGAGTAGGGAAGACATTGAGAAACTAAACCAAGGCCAAAACGATGAGGATGCTTGGATTTTATTTTTGTTGATAATTTAGACACTGGAAACACTGAAGGATTTTATTATGAGAATTGAAACGTAAGATGGGCATTGACATAGGAAATCTGAACCCAAAATTTGTCAAGAGGGTTCTCGACTTTATTCAGGAAATAATTTAAGGATGCGACTTGGTTGAAAACAAAAACAAAATTTTCCAAACAAACAAACCAGCAAGCAGACCACTCCAAAGACAGAGAAGCACCAGTATGTTGCTGGTAAACTCTGCTTATTACTGTTTCTTGATTATGTGCTAAATACAGGGTAAATTATTCATGAATTTTCTGGGAAGGGTACAGAGGTCTAGGAATGGAGTCCCTCCTATTTCCACATGATGTAAGGTAATTTCAGGGTTTGTCCTGGTGCTTGTTAACTGTAGTGTACTGGTGGGATTTTCTTCCAGTATGATAATACATTAAAAGCAGGGTATTATGCCCAAGGGCAAACGGAGGTTGTTTTCTTCACCATGTTTGTTGAACTGGTCTTGATTTGTTCCTTCACAGCATCTTGTTTTTGTTTTTTTCTCAGAGACCTGACCCTAAATGGTCTTAATTTTTTTCTTCACATCTCATCTGTTTTCTTGGAGACCTGGTTCTTGTGACTCCTCACAGAGCAAGGGTTACCAGTATTTTACCTCAATATTTTGATTCTTTTTTCCTAGCCGATTAGATAGAATAACATAATACTAAGTTTGAATGGGAGGTTAAAAGCATCATTTTATGCACCCAGGAATAAGGAAGAAGTAATATAGATGATGACTACCACGCAGAAAAGGAAGATAGCAAAGAAAGAAGAACAGAACTAAGCATTGAGATCACCTGTGGCCACATGCCTTAACCAAAAAATTCTTTACAAGGAAAGCAATGTTCTCAATTAATAATTACTTTCACTATTTGCCTCTTTGCATCACAAAATTTGGAAAACAAATGTATTTGATTGTTTTTCTAATTTGGGCAAACACCTCTCCTCTTAACACCTGTATTATGTGGGCAAACATTATGGTTTTTAGATTGGAGTTTGCTTTACAAGACGGATCCAATTCTCTGCCTCATGGAGCCCACCAGCCTTAAAATATTATATCACGAATTTTGACCAATTCCACAGTTCTCATTTTGAAGAACCCACCTACACTCAAGAACCTTGACACCAAATTGCATACATTTGTTTCCTTAACTCGACTTTTTTTGATATTCTATCAAGATGATATTCTTCCTAGTTGCAGAAAGTTTAATTAACTCAACATTGCTTGATGAATCTATACTTTGGTAATCTCTGTGGAAGAGTTGAGTAGGAACAACTTGTCAATTTCTTAGATATTGTAGAGTAAGGAACAAGAAGGGACATATACAGATACAATGAATGAAAGGGAAAAAAGAAATAAAAGATCAATTTTTAGTTTAGATAGTGAATGAAGATTGGTACTCTTAAGATGGCAGAAAACTGCTGATGAGAAGTGGGTTGGCTTATTAATTAGTTCAATATAAAATGGATTAATTATTTATGTATCAAATGCCTGATAACTTTTTCAACTGTGTGAGGCTCCATGGCTACCCTGTCTAGAAGACAATACAAACACTATACCAATTTTGTTATATTATTACTGAGCCTATTTGGGGGATTTGGGTAATTTATTGTACTCTCAACTATTTCTATCTCATTTTTTCTTCCATATAACATAAGGATTTAATTTATTGAAAGGTAAAATAAGTAAATGCAATAATGCAAGGAAATAAATTAAAAATGTTCAAAGTGAAAAAGAAGATTAAAGCCTTCTTTATTTATAGAAGACATGGTCATGCATGTCAAAAATCATTTGGAATCTTCATGAAAATTTCTTTATCTAAAAATACAATTAAGGTTGCAGTCTAAAAAGATTAATACAAAATGTCAATTAAATTTATCTGTATTAGTAACGAACACTTAGAAGTTAAAAATCTATGTATTTTCAACAAAAAGTATTAATGACTGAGGAATAAATCTGACAAAGATATTCAAAAATACACTAACAATAGGAAACATTGCTGAAAGAAAATTTTTAAAAGGCCTTAGAAATGGAAATCATACTATGATCATGAATTGGAAGATGTGCTATTGATAGAATGTCCTTTTGCTCAAAATTAACTATAGATTCAATAAAATAACAGTCAAAACCACAGAACCCAATTTTGTTAAAAATGAAATCTGATTTAAACTGCATATTGAAATTCAAAGTACCTGTAAATTCAATTGTTCAAAAAGAAACATAAACTTAGAGGTTATTCGCTAGTCAATTTCAAGAGTGATTATAAAGCTGCTATATTCCCAGCCACATGTTATTTATTGGCATAAAGAAAAACAGATCAATGGAACAGGGTAAAGTATCCAACAATAGGGCCAAATTATTTTCTACAAAACATATAGATGTTTCATGAGTAGCCTTTTCATAAGATGTAGCTGGAAAAATGGTACATCATATTAAATAAAAAATCTGGGAAAGGTTTTATGCTAGAATATATAGTGTGTATACAATGAGTAAACAGCATATTAAAAATATCGGCAAATGATTTGAACGGAGATTCTGGAGACATTACGACTGATACTGCAGAAATACAAAAATCGCATGAGACCAAAATAAACACTTCTGCACACACACTGTGTATTTGTTCATCCTCATTTTCTGCCTTTTGTCCAGCATTACTACTTAAAAGGAAAACCCACAGGTCAGGAAGCTTGAACTGGAGAGGTATTTTGCCCTGCCGTACCCATAAGCACTCAGAGAAATCTAGGAAATCTAGGAAGTCTCACACTTGGATTGTCTCCTGTCCTTATTATGCCAGAGAGTGCAACATCTTAGTTCCGAATCCTCCATAATGTACGTTGTACCAACATCACTGTAGCAACTGGCCCTATTTGACTAAAAACCAGCTGCAAATTATGTTACAGATACACGTTTACCATTTCTGGTTTTCCTTTTCACTTTATTTCTCTGGCTTATAAATTCTCAAATCTCCTGTTTAAGATTGTGAGCTTAAGCCTGGATCTGAGGACATGATATATACTGAATTGTATGTGAGTGGGGCTTTCTAAAGTATTCTAAATTGAGGCCGTGAATATAAAACTAAGCATTAACCTTGAGATATCTTTGTAAAAAGAGAGAGCTCTGAATCATAGGTGCATTAATTTTGAAAGAAAAGATATAGTTTTAATTCTATGATTGCCTTCAAAATGCATGGGGCAATATTAATATCACTTCTCACAAAATAACTGTTATTTTTTATCATAACATGGACAGACAAAAATAAGTGATGGAATCTCACGTTCTGATCCACACCTGCAACTTGCTCTGTTTTAAAAGAACCTTGAGGTTTCAGAAGCATGACTGTATCATGGCTCCAGAAAATTTTATATTAGGGTTTATGACACAGCATAATGAGAAAAACATAAAGACAGTTTCAGGTATGTTAAAATCATTCTAGCATGGTTGATGCCGCTATTTCAATCTGTGTGATTTATTTAAAGCTTATAATTTAACCTTTTTCAGGACAATATACCACAACAGTGTGCATTTATAGAATATTAGCATTTACTTAGTAGCAGGGAAGTCGATTTATAGAATAGTCAACATCTCAAGTATAGTAGAGAAAAGTGTATTAAAAATGGCTAGTTAAATTATATGAAGTTTTTTATTTGAAAATTTGATTGATTCAGAAAATATTGAAAATGACATTAAAGACTCTATATCGTTAGGTTTGTGTTTAAAAGGAAAATACTTTTTTTTCCTCAATAAAAATTGGCACGCTTGGCTATCAGCTTATTAAATCTTGACCTCTGAATAACATATAATCTTTATGTTAAATAACATATAGGTTGCTTTTATTTACAAGTAATAGTCAATCATTTTAGTTTAGTTTGTAATGAAGGATTTAATTTATTTATGGCTTTTCTATTCTTTTAATGCCATAAAATTATTTTCTAGCAATCCCCTGTGAATTGGGTGTAAACTTGATATGTGTGGAAAACAGAATGAGAACAGAGGACAGCCATAGGGGACTAGATAAAAATGTAATTAACTCAGCACACTTCCCGTCTTTAGTTTATAGAAATTTAGGTGGCATATAGTATTTCATTATATTTCTTAAAAAAATATTTTGAGACAATTGTAGATTCACACACAGTTTAACAAATAATGCAGAGAGTACCCTTACACCCTAGATCCATTTCCCCAATGGTACCTGTAATAACTTGTACAAAAATATCACAAAGAAATCGACACAGATGAGAGCTATGAAACTTAGTTCCCAAATTTTAAGTGCATTCATTTGAATGTGAGTGTGAAATTTAGTTACATGCACTTATTTCCATGTATAGTTTCTGGTATCCACTACCACAGGCCCGATACAGAACAGTCCCATCACCAAAAATATCTCATGCTACTATCATGTCACCACAGCCACCTCCTTTTCTGTTCCCCATTTGGCAACTAGTAATCCTTCCTCCATCTCTATAATTTTGTCATTTCTATAATGATATATATTGGAATTTATGCAATATGTATAAACCTTTTGCAATTGTTTTTGCTTCACTTATCAGAGCTCACTGGGACTATCACGCACCATCCAAATTGTTCATCTTAGCAGTTTGTTCCTCTACATTGTTAAGTAACGTTTAATGAAATGTAGATCCTACAGTTTGTTTAACCTTTAACCTGCTTAAGGAGATTTCAGTCATTTCCAGTTTGTGATTGTTTTAAATAAAACAACTACGAACATTCACATACAGGTTTTTCTTTGAACATAATTGTTGTTACCTGGGAAACATTTCCAAGGGCATACTTGTTGGGTCTTAAGGTAAGTACAGAATTACATTTTACGTTCTTTTCCAGAGTAGCTGTACAAACTTACCTTCCTAGTAACAATGGATGAGTAATCCAATTTTTCCACATTATCGCAAGTATATGTAGCTATCATCATTTTACAATTTCACCTGTTCTTATAGGTGTGCAGTGATAATTCTTTTGATGTAATTTACAGTTCCCTGATGGGTAATGATGTTGAACATTTCCTTATGATCATTTTCACCTGCATATACTCTTCGATGAAATGTCACTTCATGCATTTCCATGTTTTCTAATTGAATTGCTTATTTTAAATCACTGAGATTGAGAGCTTTTTGCACTTGCTATTTCTTTGTCAAATATACGTGGGGTTTGAAAATATCATCTCTCAATCTATAACTTGTTTTTAACTCTCTTACAAAGATCTCTTGCAGAACAAAGGTGTTTAATTATGTTAAGATCTGCTTATCAAGTTTTCCATTTATGAATCATGTTTTGGTGCCAAGTCTAACAACTCTTCTCTTGGTCCTAGCTCCTGAAAAATTTACTTCTGTTTTTTGTCTAGAATTTGTATAGTTTCATGCTTTATACTTCATGATTCATTTTTAGAAGATTTTTTTTAATAGCATGTGAGGTTTCCTTTTCTACAAACTTTGTAACTTTTGTTTATTTAACCTGCATTTCAAATCCACCAAGTATAGAACATAAATGTCTTAAAATAATAATTAAGTAATTGAGGTAAAAGCTATATTAATTAGTTTGATGTTAACCAATCCAAATTGTATAAAAAACCCAACACATTGTACCCTACAAAAGCATAAATGTATTCATGATCTATGTGGATGTGATTTAATAAAAGGAGAAAAGAGAGAAATATTTTAAAATTTCCAAAAATTTTGATGTTAATGTCTCTATTTGTCATATGATGAGAAGAGAAAGATATTCACATTATTTTATTTATGTGACTGAACATTTCTTATAAAACATATTTGGCTGATTTTAGTGTTGTTCCATTGTATGCACAGCTAGGAAGTGGCAGAATATAGATAAAATCCCAAGAAATATGTCTCTAAAGTCTTCACTATGCTGCACAGTCAGGGAACCCCTGCTATATACGCAGTCAGTGTTCACTGTACCTATTAAGTCGGCTTTGCCCTCCCCTCCTCCTGCCTTCCTCCCCACCACTGATTTCCACTGAGTTTTACTTCCCTCTGTGCACAGGTGCGCTCATAGGTTAGCTCTAATTTAATCTTATGTTTATAATCCATCCTGAGTGGACTTGGAGACCTTGCTTCTGTGAATTTGGTTCAGTTTTGACATAACTCCTACCCTCTCTTCCAACCTCCTCAGTACTTAGCATTCAGTCCGACTTTCACACTCCCCATAATTTCCCAAAGTAGCACCAGCTTCTAAAATAACTCGGGGTTTTAATGAAGTAAGAGGTCTACATGGTAATTTGATATCAGTATTTATTTTAATAAAATTCCAGTTGGCCATTTGTACTGTCCAAAGTCTCAACAGTTTTGCCATGTAACCAAATTCTTTCCATTGAGTACTCCTGGGCCTCTTCTTCATTCCTCATGTTTTTATAAATTTACATTATAATACAAAATCAATTTGATTGTCTTTATGTAAAATGTTTTTGTTGTTTCCCTAATGGCTGTATTTTTATAACTAAATGGACCGTTGGTGTGTTAGAATGCTTTACTAAACTGAAAAACTCTATCTTGAGAATTTCTCTGTATGTGTGTGAGACAGACCATGTAACTTGCGTAAGTGCTACAGAGTTATGATTTTAAATGACATTAAATTAATTAAAATTAACCTAAAGTGGTAGAATGTTTTTCTACCAGCTAAGTTTATATATATTATTCAGCATCCTATTCATTTTTAGTCTTAATCAATTTAGAACAAATAGGGAAATCAAATATTTTAATAAAAATAGGCTATATCTTTTATTTTTGATACATTTTATTTTCCTACATAGAAAAGAAACTCTATAGTGATAACTCTTAATCATGCAATATTTTTTAATTCATACTTCTTTTTTTTTTTTTTTTGCAGTTTTTGGCCAGGGCTGGGTTTAAACCCACCACCTCCAACATATGGAGCCAGCGCGCTACTCCTTTGAGCCACAGGAGCTACCCAACATTTTCTAATTCATACTTCTCATTTTATATCTGAAGAGTATTGGCTCAAATAGGTTCAGACATTTTTCTCAGTTGACTTTACTAGTCAGTAGCTCATGTAATTCCACAATGTAGATTTCTTGATATCAGTATAATTTCCATGAATTTCTTCAACCTTTGTCTTTCAAAGGCAGAGCCTTAAGGTAGCATCAACTTTTAATAAGTAAACAGACTATGTTAAGTATTTTTAAATTATCTTGTTACCACATCAAAATTTTTAGAGACCTTCAAAACAATTAAGAAGATGTATGTCTTATCACAACAAATAAGCAGGTGAGGGGATGGTTATGTTAGTCAGTTCAATGTAAATATTCCCCAGTGTTCATGAATTCAGGACATTGTACTTCATAAATGCATTAATGTACACAGTC
Organism: Galagoides demidoff; assembly: GCA_963574575.1. NCBI lineage: Eukaryota > Metazoa > Chordata > Mammalia > Primates > Galagidae > Galagoides > Galagoides demidoff. The sequence goes on along the minus strand of CAUYQV010172569.1, from coordinate 23,650 downwards.
ATGATTAATAAAGAAAAAATTTTAGAGACTTAGTAAGCATTAACAGATCTGAACTAACCTCTCCGTTTGTTAAGATTGTGTTTTAATCCTGAAGTGAGGCCATCTTCATGGAAATGTCTCTTTGTGGGATTCAGTTACACAACTGTGATTTTATAAACAGACATAAGCATTTATCTTTGTTATTCAGTAGTCTACACTGGATATTTTCAGGCAAGCTAGGAGAGAGATTATAAAATATCAGAAAGCATTGCTTCTTCCCTTTTAATCATTGCATACATAACAAGCCCCCTACTCCTGAAATGCCAGCATGTTGTCTTGGCTGTTGATGAATACTTGCTACCTTTTGTCTAATTAGGTATTTTTATATCAATATTAAAAAATAATGGCTTATGATCATTAAAATGAAACTCAAAAATAACACAAGAAAAAACCCTTAGACTGGTCTCCATGAGATGGTTGCTAATAATTAGATAAGGGCTAATTTTATACACAAATTTTATGTACACTTTTATAAACAAATTCTAGTAGTTGTACACAGTAAGTTATAGTCTGAGATAATTAGTCTCCTTCTCATTATCATAAAAGGTTATAAAATGTCAAAAGTGAGCCATCTAAATATACACTTTAATTAGAAGGAAATATTTTATTCAACAAAAATAATTGGGAAAAGTATTTGAATAAATAAAGGATGAAAAAACATTTTCCCAAATGATCTATATTTGTTTATAAGTTTAATTATACTTAACATTATTATGTACATTGGACTCATCTACATACCCTAAGTAGTATAAATTCAAAATCCATATACCTAGAATAAAGAAGAGAGCTGGGATATATTCAATGGCTCCACCAATGATGTTTATCCCTAATTAAAAATAAAACCTATAACATCTTCATCAATGCCTAGCCAATAATTGCAAACTAACTGCTCTGGCATTCCAAACTCTTTTCTAAAATAACTACAAACTATTTATTATTTTGTTTTAAAAATTAAGTTTTAATATTTAGTAGAAGGATATATTTATTTAATATTAAAGTTAAGTACATTCACAGTCCCACAACATAATGGAGCTGAAAAATTTCTGTAGCCTACTGTTGTCATAGCTATTGTAATGTCACAGCACAAACTGTTATGTGTTTGGGTGATGTTGGTGCAAAGCTCCACACGGCTGTGACATTTATAATAAAGTACAGCACAGAAAATTATGTGCAGTCCATAATACTTGATAATGATCAATGACTGTGTTCCTGGTTTATTTATTTGCTATGCAATACTTTTGTTATTATAAAATGTACTTCTACTTCCAAGAAAAAATTCAGGTAACTGTAAAAAGCCTCAGGCAGATCCTTCAGTGTGTATTCCAGAAGAAGACATTGTTATCACAGGAAGTGACAGCTCCATGTGTGTTATTGTCCCAGAAGACTTGCCAGTAGGACAAGATTGGAGGTGGAAGACAGATTGGTGATTTTAACCCTAATAGGCCAAGGCTAAGGTGTCTGTGTCATGTTTTCAAATAAAAAAAAAATAAGGAAAAATGATAAGAAAATGGAAAAAATGCTTATAGAATAGGACATAAAGAAATAAAGAATTTTTATATAACTGTACAATGTATTCATGCCTTAAGCTAAATTCTATTACAAGAGTTGAAAAGTTGAAAAAGTGAAAAAGAAGAAAAATATATAAAATAAAAAGTGACCATAAGCTAAGGTTAATTTATTATTGATGAAAGTAGAATTTACTGTGCCTAAGTATACAGTTGTATAATGCTTATAAAGTCTACAGCAGTGCACATTAATGTCCTGGGTCTTCACATTCACTCCCCACTCACAAATCACCCACAGCAACTCACAGCCCTACAAGCTCTATTTATTCTAAGTGCCCTATGCCAGAGTATTGTTTTTACCTTTTATACCATTTTTTAAAAATGGGTTCTCTTTTGTTTTGGTATGTTTAGGTACACAAACACTTACCAGGTGATGCAATTGCCCACTGTATTTAGCACAGGAAAGTGCCATATGGGTTTGTAGCCTAGGAGCAGTAGGCTGTACCAGATAGCCTCAGGTGTGGCAGGCTATGCCTTCTGGGTTTGCAAAAGGATAAGATCACCCACAATAACAGTGCACTACTCAGAATGCATCCCAGTCATGAAGGGATGCATCGCTATAGAATGAGAGGTGTGGGTCAGATAACACATTCTCTCCACCATTTTTCCACTTCTTCACCATGAGTTCTACTTTTATTGTTCTAGATCTTTATTTTTGTTAGGTTCCATGTATCTGAACAATTGGCTTCTCCTGCTGTATTTATTAATTTTATGAACCATCTATTTGAAATTCTATTGAAAAGATGAAGACATCATATTTCACACTTATTTCCACTCATCCCATTTTGGTATTCTGAAATTTCGCCATTATGTGGGAGAAATTGCAGTGTGTGGGTGGTTGTGTGCACATGCATATTCATTTATTTTGCAAAAATCTTTCTTGGCCATTTTAGTCAGTTGTCAATATTTTTAATAATAATATTACTTGATAATTCTCCTTTATTCTTTTCCATTTTTATCCTGAAATATTTTAATTTGAATTTTAAATTACCTGGCATAACCTTATGATCTGTTAACTTTCTAGCATTTTTTTTTTCTATTTTACTGTTGGGACCATTTCCTATTGCTTTACGTTTCAATTCTGTAATTTTAGAATTTTAATTATTTAATGGAATTTGATAGATGAAATGTTTCCGTTCCCAGTATCTACCTTCCTTCCTTTCTTCCTCCCTGCCTAACTCCCCTTCCTTCCATCCTTTCTTCTCTCTCTTTCTCTCTTCATACCTTTTCCTTACTGTTTGGTTAGTTTGTCTCAGTTTTTGTGTACCTTCCTTTGAATGTCTAGTCATTCTTTCCAGTCCTTTCACATTTAAAGGAAAGGAACTATAAAACGTTTAGGTAGAGTCCCCTTCCCTGGGTATTTCTTGTCTCTGGTTAGCTTTTCTTTGTTAATGACTTTTATTCACTGTTATCTGTACTTCTGTTCTATTTATCTTGTGAGTTTATACTTTAAGGATTTATTTTAATGTCATTTAGTTTCAGCAGGAAGTAGTCCCAAAGCATATTTCAATTACATTTTTAAGTGTTTTTACACCATTTAATATTGTACCAAATATGCGTATACGTGAGGAAACATGAAAATACTCACTCTTCGTTCTGTTCATATTTTTACTTTATATAATCACATGAAGCTGATTATATTCTACTTTGCAATATAGGAACAAGCATATTTGTTTGTGTTTTTTGGCTATTGCATGCCCTCTTTAGGTAAACTTTATCCATCATGTTCTAGAATGTATTAAGGAGAGCAGCGCAGTTGCACACACACACAGGAAGTCTAATGACAGATGAACTGGTGTATGTTTTAAAATGCTGGAGAGAAATTAATTATATGATGCTATCTTTTATAAAATAATTTATTCTAAATTTATCAATTTTTTTATTAAATCATAGCTGTGTACATTAATACAGTCATGGGGTACAGTGTGTTGTTTTTATATACGATTTGAAATATTTTCATCCAACTGGTTAACATAGTCTTCATGTCATTTTCTTAGTTAGTGTGTTAAGACATTTATATTCTACATTTAGAAAGATTCATATGTACCCTTATAAGATGAACCATAGGCATGATCCCACCAATCACCCTCCCTCCACCCATCCCCCCACTTCCCTCCCGTACCTCTTAAAATCAAAGTGTTGAGCATGGTGGCTCTGGTCTGTCATCCCAGCTGCTCAGAAACCTCATGGAGAAGGATTGTCTGAGCCTGAGATGTGGAAAGGGAGAGTTCAAGATCAATTTGGACAATACAGGTGGATCTTGTGTCTAAAAAGAAACAAAAAAATTGTCAGGTGTTGAAATTTGACGGCATTTTTAAAGAAGGGTATAAAACAGTTATAAAAGAGTGTGTTTTTACTGTTCAATAATCCAGTTGCCTAAACAATTTTTATAATTTTTTTATAAAATTTGAATTTTTTTATTTGAATTTTTATAAAATTTGAATTTTTTTATAAAATCCACTCTTGAGCACCTGGATATCTACTGATACAGGTTGGCTCAACCAGCAAAACTCAACTGGTTCCTCTCTGCTCCCTTTCTTGTAATCATCTTCCCTGGATCATGAGTAGCCAGTTATGTCCTCAACAGAACATGTTAAGGAAGTTACAGTTAGTATCACTATCCCATCCTCAATTTATAAAAGATATAAAATTTCTTTATAAAATTGGATTTTACATATAAATATATTACCACTTGTTAGTACCTATAGTGACATATCCATGACCAACATAAAGAAAAAAAAAAGATTGTAGGGAAAAATATACATCAGGATCGATTAACAACATGAAACCTGCTCTTTAAGCCATTAATAGTTTGCTCTTTTCAAATTCCTTATTAATATTGCATTGTTAGTTGTCTACCAAAGACAGAATTCATGGACAGGTTAAGTTTGGAGTAATGAATTAGTCCTGAAATAAAAAATAAATAAATCCTCACATCAAAGTCATTAGCCAAAAAGTAAATATTCAATATTTATCGTATTTTACATAACTAATTAGTGTAAATATCAAATTATGATTGACAAAAAAAAATCAGATAGAAGGAATATATGATCATGTAGGACAATTCACACATTTTTTGTTGAAAAACCAAAGTTCACAGTCTGTGCATTTAGTAAATTTCAGAACAGAAAGTAAATTTCTTTCTTGAGTCATACAGAAGCATTTGTTATAGTCATAATTCAATATTATATTAGAATTATTGTTAAACTTCCATTTAAAATCTGGTTCATTTTAATCATTAAAGCAATATGTGTTTATTGTAGAAAATTGTAAAGCTCTTAAGGATATTGAGAAAGACACAAAAAGCTCTTACTCAAACCACTATGTTTCTTTTCATATGTTCCATACCTTTACTATTTGCAAAAAAGAAAAAAAACAATCCTTATGCACTGGGAAAGTATTTTATACAAAATAAATTCATTTTTTAGTTAAAGAGAGTGAAGCACGAGAAGATTCATTTGTTTATCAGGAGAATAGAGGCTTAAATCCGGTAAGGGAAAGAACATAGGAATTAAACTTCATTGTTTTAAAATGTAGGCACAAGCTAGACCCAACTTATGGGGCAGGTGGAAGGCATTAACAAAAGATTAGGACCAAAGGATTATAGAGTAGAAGTAATTTTAAACTTGTTTTATTGTTTTAATCCCTCATTTGCAGAAGATTGCATTTTATTAAAGACATTGGTGCCTTTTATGCTGGGAATACTTTAACCCAGATTTATTTGTAAGGCTGGTGGGGATTTATAAACATTATGTTTTAATTGTTATTTTAAGACTGATGTATTACGGCTTCTGCCTTCCTCTGTCTTAGTTCAATAAATCTTTAAGTTCATATCCTCTACTCTTACAATTCACTATTTTAATACACAAGCCGTGATTTTCTCCCTGACCTTATGTAGGAAGAAGGAACAAATACACAGAATTATTAAATGATTTGTCCTTTGGATAAATATATAATACAGATCTGTAAAACTATAAAAATTCTAATATTCACCAATAGTGAATATTAGACAAACCATTTTTAATTTTAGGAATTTCAACGTTATTTGGACTACTTTAAAATATTTAGTAGTAATTATTTTTGTACTATGATTTCATACATATCACCTACTTACCAATACAATCAATTCACGTTGTAAAAATTTTAATGAATTAAAATGCTAACATGCTCAGTTACTATGTAAAAGCAGAACTGAATTGGCAATATATTGATAATTAGACAAAATCCAGGTATTAACTGTTCTGTTTGTTGACACTTGCTCTTCTAGAACTCTCCCTCATAACCATGCAAACTATCTAATTTTTCATCAATTCTATTTACCCAAATTTAATATAAATAAACTGGAAGGCAATTTGGTTCTAATACAATATTTTGAGTGTAATACTATGTGGGGATATGGTGAAACCATAACAAATTGCCTGCAATATTTCATCTTAGTTTACCAGCCACACATGCACTTGGTTTTTTTCAATGAATATGTATTTATAAATTACCTTCTTTAAACTTAGCATATAGAGATATGTGATTTTGAAACAATAATTGATTGGGTATTAAAAAATAATCAGAGAGATAAAATATTTTTAAATATTTTGGCTTTAAATATTACTTTGAAAACTGATAATTTACCTGAATAAGAAAAGTGCTTTCTTGGTTTTGTGCCTGCACAACTCTCTGGGTAGGACTCTACAGTTTGGTTACGTTGGTATCTGTATAAGACAGGAATTGGTAATTACAGAGTGACACTCTTTGCTCATAGAAATAATTTTTAAACAAAGTCAATTACCACAGAGAAATGACTGATTGATTTACTCCTGAATCCACGAGTGATTTTTGACAGGGTGTAACATTTACATGAATAAGTTATGCAAAATATGACCCCTTGGAAGTTGAGAACTTTGTCCTTGGTACCTTCAAAACATTTTAATTCTTGGAAATTGAGAACTTCATCCGTGGTAGCTTCAAATCATTTTAATTCTTTTAGAAAAGGAGTTATCTTTGCTACCAAAAGGAATTGTTCATGAATTTTTGTAGCCATAGAAAAGAAGAATTTTCTATGTCAAAAGGAGATAAAATTAACATTACAGGGAAGTTCATTTATGTTTTAGAATGAACATAGTTTTCAAAATCATGTGTCTCATTAAATTCTGCCTCAAAGAATACGTTAAGAGAAGTTTTTCATATTTTCCTACACTCCCTTATTACTTTGACAGTCTTGGCAAGGTTAGATGCATTCATCCTACAGGTTTAAATGGAATTCCCTTAATTTATTTGAGTCTCTTAAAACTCCTTTTTGTAAAATCGTAATCCAAGTCCAACTAACAAAACAGTTTTCAATGAGCTAATAGCATGTGCCTTAAAATAGTGAGACACAAACCTCCAGAACATTGCTCCATACATATGACATTCAAGTTCGAACTACCACAAAGGCCTTCAAAGAGAACGAGGCATAAATCAGTGCAAGCTGTAGAAACAATAGCTTTCCAAATATTGAACTCCAGTGTTGACATAGTGCCACAACACGAAAACATAACGGAGTCAGAATAAGACCACACTCAGGATTTCAAAGGAAAATACACACTGCTGGACGGTACAGATGCCATCTCCCCTCCTGCTGGACACACAGCTGCTACAGTTCTGAAATAGGTCGCCTTAGCACAGAGGGGAGGCAGTGACGGTGCTCCCATGAGCTGTTCTATTTCCATGATGTTCACACTAAAAGATTTTAGGAAGATTTCTGGAGGACTATTCTCCGAGAACTGTTTTTAGTTAGTGATGCTTAACTACTCTCTTCTGATGTTTACACAGGTCTAATTTTAAAAATATAACGACTCAGGCTTTCTTTTGACATTCTTCACTGGCAATTATGTCCCCAATGCAGGCACAAATTTTTATGCTAGACATTCTGCAGTGGCTGTGACTAACATGTTTATATTTCTGACGTATGATAATTCAAGAATATATGACGTGCATTAAACTCACCGCTGCACTGTAGGCCCCAAACATGTAAATAAGTCAAACTTGATTTCTTCCTCTGCTTATCCTGCCAGTTTAAGAGGTAGAATTGTTTTCTAGAATACGAATTTTATGTATGGCATCTTGTAAGTTTTCACAAGCCACTGAAGTGTTCTTATGAAACACACACACATACACATGGACATAAAAAGGCTAGAATTTAATTGGATGAAGAATTTAGGCACACATCTTTCAAAGAAGCAAAGCATTTTGAGGGAAAGACATTAACTCAAAGTGTGACGTTAAAATGGCACACAGACTTTTCTACATATTGTTATCTCTTAATCTAGCAGCTTTGCTGCCTGTATATGTCTAGTAATTTGATTTCAAAGGTACATCTTATAATTCTTGTTTGTCAAAGTCAACATCAGATACATAGTGCTGTGTGTTTGTTTATATTGAGGGGCAAGAAAATCAATAGACGGACCTCAGACTCAGTATCCTTTTAAAGAGCACCCCAGTGATGAGTGGCACTATGGAAAAAGAAAGGAGACTTTCAAAAGACTGGATTGTTTCTCAGAAATTAGTAATAACTGAAATTCGTTGTGCATTTATTATGTGTCATGCACCATGCTAACAGCTTTAAACAACATTTATCAAAATTATTCTTCAAAGAATCTTGGGTAACTAGATGCCACCCTCAAACCCCACAATTTACTGATCAATACAGAAAAGCATAAATACTTTATACCAAATTACACATACATGGAAGTTATGATCAGTTATTAATGGACCCTGGAGGTTATTTTTGAAAACCACAATCAAGTAAGTAAAAAACCATAAGGAAGGACTCCTAACTTGTTTAAATAATTTAAGTTTAATGTAATGAATAAACACTATTTTTTTTCTTTGCAGTTTTTGGCCAGGGCTGGGTTTCAACCTGCCAGCTCCGGCATATGGGACTGGTGCCCTATTCCTTTGAGCCACAGGCACTGCCCTAAACACTAACTCTTAATGACTTACCCCCTACATCGAGAAAAACTCATTAGGAAGAATGATAACAATGTATAACATCTATTTATTACTTGAAGCCAAAACCAGGGATGAGGAGCAGGAAAAGGGAGTGGAAGGGTGGAAACAATAAACATGTTTCAAGGGGCTGGAAGGGAGGAAGAAACCAAGGGCGCCTTAGGGAGTGGCGGGGGAGAATCAATCAAGGTCACTCCAATGTGGACACAGTCCAGGACCGGTCTCCCGGGCCTTGTTGTAGTGGTTGGCCTATTCCAATGGTGGCTCCAGCTCACAGAAGTTGTGGCTGTGGGTCAGAGAGGCAGCGATGAGGCCGCCAGGCACCCATTTCAGGTCCCACTTCCAGGGTCTCCCTGGCAGGCCTGGACTCCTGGCACCCAGCGGGCTCCACGCACCAGGGACTGTTGGTGACCAGGGTACCACAGCCACAGGTTGTTTGCAGCTGACCACCAGAAAGCATCCTGAGCAGAGAGGCACAGAGGTGCCCCTACCCTCTGCCAACCTTATAGACCCTCACCTGTCCTCCAGGTCCAGTGGCTTCATGGATTGGAACCAGGACTGAAATTCTTGGTCCAGTTCCAAGCAGAAATTCTCCGCAGTCACCTGAAGCAGCTGTAATTGCTGGAGCACCTTGATGGCCTGGAGCCAGAGAACAGGATGGATGCTGACTGGGCCTGGGGGGAAGATTCTGAAGGGGCTGTGGGGGAAAGGGTCAAGGGGGCCGCTCTCTGGGGCCTTCTCCCCTCCAATCCTAGGCCCAGTCTGTCCTCAGAGTTGGATGTCAACTGCCCTTTCTCCAGGCATTGGTTTTCCTTCTCATCCTACACACTTCATGGGCTGGACTCCTCCTTCTCTGGATGTCACACCCTCCCAGGAAATCTAAGATGAGGAGGATGGAGCCAGGGAATGCCCTCCCAGGGGAGTGTCTGACTTACACATCTTAGGCTCCCCCAGAGAGAGGCCCCCAGTTGTACACTGCCCCTTTCTGTTATGTCGAGCACATTGCCCTGTAAGACACAGCCAATGCAACAAACTGTTGATATCTTTCTATATTGGCAGAGGTGTGGTCTTCCTTTGCCCAGCCTGGTAAGTAGCTTTGAGGATATTCAAATAATATGTTAACATCTCACAATATAAAATCAGGGTCCACAGATCAGTAGCCTTTGTATAGGCCAATAACAGCCAAGTGGAGAAGCTAATAAAAGACACAATTCCCTTCACAGTAGTTTCAAATAAAATGTAATACTTAGGAATATACCTAACAAAAGGGGTGAAGGACCTCTACAAAGGGAGTTAAGAAACCCTAAGAAAAGAAATAGCAGAAGACATCAACAAATGCAAGAACATATCATGCTCTTGGCTGTGATGAATCAACATTGTTAAAATGTCTATACTACCCAAAGTAATCTATGGATTCTACGAAAAATCCATTAAAATCCCAACATCATACTTCGAAGAACTGTAATAAAATAGTTCTGTTTCATAGGGATCCAGAAAAAAAACCAGTATAGCCAAGGCAATTTTTAGAAATAAGAAAAAGCCAGAGGCATCACTGTATCAGACTTAAGCTTATATTACAAGTCCATAGTGATCAAAACAACATGGTATTGCCACAAAAATGGAGATGTATACAAATGAAGCAGAATAGAAAATCAAGAGATGAAACCAGTCTCTACTTACCCTCTGATCATTGATAAACCTAGCAAAAGCATACGGTGGGGAAAAGAATCCCTATTCACAAATGGTACCAGGAGAACTGGATAACCACATGCAAACGACTGAAACTGTAGTCACACCTTTCAGCACTTACAAAAATTGACTCAAGATGGATAAAAGATTTAAATTTAAGGCATATAAAACAATAACAACCCTAGAAGAAAGTGTGGGAAAAATTCTTGATGATGTTGGACTGGGGAAAGATTTTAAGAATGAGATGTCAGCAGCAATTGCAATAACAACAAAATAAACAAATGGAACTTAATTAAACTAAACAGCTTTTGCACAGCTAAGGACACAACAATTGAAGCAAAAAGACAACGTTCAGAATGAGAAAAGACAGGATATGAATCTGACAAAGGCTTGATAACTAAACTCTACAGAGAACTCAAATTAATCAACAAAAGCAGTAAACAATCCCATCTACCTCTGGGTAAGAGATATGAAAGAACCTTCTCTGATGAAGGCAGATGAATGGCTAACGAACATTTCAAAAAATGTTCATTGTCCCTAATCATCAGAGAAATGCAAATAAAAACCACATGAGATATCACCTATACCCAGTGAGAATAGCCCACATCTCTAATTTTCAAAGCCGCAGATGCTGGTGTGGATGTGGGGAAAAGAGAACACTTGCATTGCTGGTGGGACTGTAAACTAATACAACCTTTTTGGAAGGAAGAATGGAGAATCCTCAAAGAACTCAAATTATACCTCCTATTTGATCCTGCAACTCCATTACTGGGCATCTACCCAAAAGGAAAATATATATATAATCATAAGGATATTTGTATTAGACTGTTTATCACAGCTCAATTTACAATTGCCAAGTGGAAACAACCTAAATGCCCATCAACTTAGTAATAGAGTAGCGAGCTGTGGCATATACTATGGAGCGCTACTATTTAGCTGAAAGAAAGGACTGTGACTTTATATCTTCTGTATTAACCTATATGGAATTGACACACATTCGTCTTAGTAAAGTATCACAAAATGAAAAAGCAAATATCCAATATACTCAATTTTATTAGGAAGCCTGTAGATGATAAGACACATGCACAAAGCCTTAGTTCTATTCAAGATGGCAGGGGATGAAGGAGGGGGAGTGGGAGAGGGGTGTTTAGTGTGCTCCCACTTAAAAGGCACAAGGTGGGGTGTATGGCACACCTTTTGGGTGAGGAACTACAAGATGGACTCTACATAACAAATTCAAAAATTGTCACCTGCTTTTATGGACCCTCACAATAACCTGAAATAAAAAAAAAAATAGCTCCGTGGCATATTACTGGCCCATCTTTCTCAATTAATTGCATTCTATTTAGTATATTCATGTAGAGATGTTTATGTAAATTTTCTTGAATACATAAGCTTTCTGTTACATCAGTTTTTTAAAAATAAAATCTTGAATAGCATTTTTCTGCAAAGTAGTTACCAAATGAATATTTTTTTAAAATGAGTCTAAATTTCACATAGTATAGAATTAGGCATATTAACAATAGTATTTTTACTTAGTGTGGGGTTTATTTTATATGGAAAACCCCTGAGCTAAATAGTTAATGTTTAATTTCATTTTTAGAGTAATTGTATGAGGCAAATATTATCCCCATCATATCTCATTCCTTAATCCAAATGCGATGCACACTAAGATTTGTGTAGTTACTTTATGATTCAGAAGCATTGAGACCACGGACCATTAGCTCTGATTGTACTATGAAGATAATTTATTTGAACTGGGAGAATAGAAACACACCATAAATTAGACCTGCAGAAGCAACAGATTTTGATATTTTTAATATACTTCCATCTGCCATTTGAATATAAGGAGTTGATATGCTGTATAATAATATCATTGAGATTTTATGAGGAGAGACAAAAAAAAGTTAAATGTGTCATTTTATTCAATCTCTAGGTCTTGGCATTTTATGGTAAACCATTTGGATGTGAATCCAGGTAGCAAAGACTTGTGAATATGTTCCAGTTTGGGAATTTCAAAACCCAGGAAGCAGCTCAGAATTTATTAGCAATGAATGAATGTCATATTCAATGGAAATAGAGAGGGACAAAGTGGTCATAAAAAATCCTTTTATTTAAACAAAATTAAAACATGCAGCATATCATGTAAATTGGTATAACACTATATAACATCTAGATTTTAAAATTACGTAGTATATTTTTCTCATTAGCTTTCCCTACAACTTCAGAGACATATTTGAAAGTAAGTATAAATAACCACCTTAATGGTTCAGTTTGCATGTCTAAGAAACATACCTAAGTAACCAGAAAATTATTAATACGCTTCACTAAAGTCACACATTTTTTTTTTTTTTGAGACAGAGCCTCAAGCTATTCCCCTGGGTAGAGTGCCATGGCATCACAGCTCACAGCAATCTCCAACTCCTGGGCTCAAGCGCGTCTCCTGCCTCAGCCTCCCAAGTAGCTGGGACCACAGGCACCTGCCACAACACCCGGCCATTTTTTGGTTGCAGCCATCATTGTTGTTTGGCGGGCCCGGGCTGTATTCGAACCCGCCACCTTCGGTGTACGTGGCTGGTGCCTTAGCCAATTGAGATACAGGTGCCGAGCCAAGTCACACTTTTTCATCAGGATTCCAATAATGCTATTTAAAATGGATTATTCCAAACCAAGATGCAATCAATGATCACATAATGGATATACGCTCAGTCCAGATTTTTCTCAAAAGATAGTTTTGACCTGAGAAACTTTCTCAAAATACTTGGGACAGGTTAATAATGATATAAAAGGAAATGAATATGGGGTATATCAGTTATCTATTACTACCATCTATTACTAACCTACAAAGCTGTTGTTTTAGTGGGTTCAAGCAAGCACCATCCATTTAACTGACAATTATGTGGTTTGGCAATTTGGGCTACAGCATAGCATTTCTTTTGTATTTGGCTGGATTCTTTCATGCATTTTGTGATCAGATACTAGCCAGTCGCAGGTTGATAAAGAGAGGCAGGGGTTATGATGCCCTCATTTATCTATGTGATGCTTGACATTGTATCAGATAGAACGGTGAGCATAGCAGCCATGTCTCTGAAAATCTACCAAGGTAATCTGACCTTGTTCAAACGCTGCCTCGGATAGGTTCCAAGAGGAATTCTATTCAAATAGACAATTTGCATGGTCACCTAGATTCAATATGTAAAGACAAAGATTTCACTTAGATGAACAGGACTGTACAGACACATTTCACAGGGATCTACAAAGAGAGGTGTAGAAAATCGTGGTTATTTTTGCCATCTTCCACTGATATATTGCCTTAAATTGTCACCATGTGAACAATATGGTAGAACTCTGTTTTTCTAGTCATTTGATTAAAATTATTGATTTAAATTAATTAAAATATTACTCAAAACATGCACAATTTTAGGAGAACTACTAGGAAAATTTAAGCAAGATTCGTAGCATCCTGTAGTATGCAAGAAGAAGGGAGAAAGAGAAAAAGTAAGAACAGGTCCCATGGTTTATCCACTTCAAGAATCTCAAAAGTCAGACCAATATCAAAGATGGGAAAAAGAGAGTTTGGGAACATGAGAGTTAAATTAAAATTCAAAGTTTTTAATTAGATTTTGCTGTGATGGGCTTTTAAAATAACTAACCATGACTAGTAGGTAGTTAGTTCTTCCAGTGTTATCATTAAGGGACAGGATATAGTTTAGTTGAAGCCAATGATCAAAGATAAACTATTTTGTGTTTATACTCTGCCAAGTTATTTTTCTCTCTCTTTCTTTCTCTCTTTTTCTTTGCTTTCTTTTTTTTAATTTTTGGGACAGGGTCTCCCTCTTGACGTCCAGGCTGGAGAACAGTGGCAATCTCCAATACCTTGGTTCAAGTGATCCTCCTACCTCAGCTTCCCTAGTAGCTGGGATTATAGATGCAACTCACATGATTGGCTATTTTATTATCTATGGAGACTGGATCTCACTAAATTACTCAAGCTGGTCCCAAACTCCTGGTCTCAAGCAATCATCCTGCCTCAGCCTCCTGAAGTGTTAGGATTACAGGTGTGAGCCACAGCACCTAGATTATCAAAGGATTTCTAAAACCAGTAGCATTTTGTTTGTTTGTTGTGTCCATATATACATGCACTTCATTTCAGGAAGAGTATCCAGACTGTGCTAAATAAATGATTAAATTTAGAATGCACAGTGATAAAGAGGTAAAGGCAATAGGGTGGGCTCTTTTTTTTTTTTTTTTTGAGACAGAGCCTCAAGCTATCCCCCTGGATAGAGTGCCATTGCATCACAGCTCATAGCAACCTCCAACTCCTGGGCTCAAGTGAGTCTCCTGCCTCAGCCTCCCAAGCAGCTGGGACCACAGGTGCCCGCCACAACGCCCGGCCATTTTTTGGTTGCAGCCGTCATTGTTGTTTGGCGGGCCCGGGCTGGGGATTCGAACCTGCCACCTTAGGTGTACGTGGCTGGTGCCTTAGCTGATTGAGCCACAGGCGTTGAGCCAATAGGGTGGACTCTTGATAACAATGGAAAAGTTATACCCAATACACAAGCAAAAAGATGATTAAAACCACCAGCTGATATAGACGATAATAATTACTTAGATAAGAGATACTTATGAAAGAGCTATTGTGTGTCTGACAGTGAGAATTTTTGACCGATCAAGGTGCTTGGATTCATGGAGCTCACAATCTAGTTTTGAATGAACTCATTAAAAAAATTTTATAAATGTGATTGACAAAGGCAATATATTGAGCTGTTTAATCCATTACCCCTGATTGGTATTTCTCTGACAGGAGTCAATTATGAGAGGGTTTGTTTATTTGGGTCTGTGAGTGTGTTCACACTTCCACGTACATAATGCACTGTTAACGGATATCAAACATGGTTTTATGCTTATTTTGAAATTAGAAGTTGTTTGGAGCCATAGGATATTTGTCTTAGCAATTGTATTCTTTTTAACATCAACCATAATTTGGTTATTGTGTAACATGAAGTGTATTAGAGATTTCAGGTGTAGGTATTGGAGCCCTATTAGCAATAATTTTGGAATCTGAAACTTTACTTGTCTTAATTCAACGGCTTTCTCACATATAACGTATTGCTCAGTTTCCAAGAAAATTACCAAAACTGCTAACAGAAGTGGAAAATAGTTTTAGAAATAGAGATTTTTATAGGTGATCCAACATAACCAAATGGTAATGTGGTTAACAGTGAGAAATTCCCTCCTGTGCTGACTAGAGACTTCGGTCCTATTTATACTGTCAGCCTACACAGATCCTGATGAGAGTTTATAGCCCACTTTTAGCTAGTCAGAAATTTTTCAAGGAGAAACATCACCAAGCAATGCTTCAGTTGTAAGTTTAAAAAGGTGAATATTTAGGGAGCATATTCTAGATCTAAGTGAAAGTATAAATCTAAAGCCTAATGATAATTAAGGACCCATGTATCGGCATGTTAGCATAAGCTCTCAGGAAATACCCTTCGAGATATGCCTTAATTAGTGTATAAAATAAACTTCTATTAGCCAGAGAAAAGACCACTATATAGAGTGCATAAAACAAAACTGAAAATTTACTTCCAGTAATACTAATGGGTAGGGTCCAGAGTTGACTGGGTACATCTGCTGCTCTCAACACTTGGCTTCTGACTTTGAGTCAAAAGATGCTGATCTAGTTTTTGGCATCATCCAGACCGAGAAAAGGGAGAAAGGACTACAGGAATTGATGACAAGCCTTTTTAAGTTGAGGCCTGGAAGTGGCAAGAATCATTTAAGCTCAACAGCTATAGGAAAGTAGCTACAGAAGGCAAAAAATGTACTATGTAGAGAAAGAGATAAGCTCCATGTCTCCATACATCTCCGTAAAGGAGATCAGATATCGGGGACACTAAGTAGTCATCTGTGAGATATTATATCCAGAAGCTGAGTGTAATGCTCATATTATTTAAAATCCTAACCCTCTGGGAGGCCAAGGAGGGGATTGTTTGAGCTCAGGACTAGCCTGAGCTAGTGAACTCTTCTCTAAAAATAGCCAGGTGTTGTGACAGATACCTGTAGGCAGAGCTACTTGGGAGGCTGAGGTTAGAGGATCACTTGAGTTCAAGATTTTGAGGTTGTTGTGAGCTATGACACCACGGTACCTCAGTGAAGGGGACAAAATGAGATTCTGTATTAAAAAGAAAAAAAGGATATTATATCCTACTTAAAATATCCTAACAAATAATTACCATTCTCATAGTTCTTTCATAACATTTATAATATATATGCATAAAATACATTTAGAAGAAATTAAAGAATCAGTTTACCCATGCTTTCATCCTTTGAATTTACCAAATATTTTATATTCCAGTATGCATTTCCAATTTTAGTAAACATCTTCATGTTTATATAGATGTTTTAAACATTCTGATTATGTATAAAAATAATTTATGGTCACTTTTGTTATTGCAGTTACTCATCATTCCAATAACAAATCAAATTCCATCAAGTGTATATACATATGTGTTTTTACAAATCTTTAGAAAGCCCCCGATATTCATTGAGATTTAACATGTAACTCATACTCTCCTTTTTCTGTAAATTCTTGCAATTGTTTTAGATGAATACAATATCTATCCATCATCTAAACTATTCATTAAAAAGAGAATTGGATTTTGAGATCAATGTGGATCTTGGTAGACTTTAAGAGTTTGTTCAGAAATGTATGATTGCCTAAGAAATGTTTTGGGGACCTGTCTCAATTGAGGGCTTATAGGATATCCTTAACTACATTTTGTAGCTCCTAAAATCCATGGTATAGACGTTGTACCTCCAGACTTAGAAATGAAAAAAATGATCCATCCTTCAGGGACACGTCACATTAATCAAGCCAACAATTGTTCAAGACGGATATACAAGATCTAATAATATATTCCTTTTAAATAATTTTTGGTTTACAACATTTAAATAAAAACAGTATTATACAAATGTTTGAGTCTCCATATTTCAAACAAAATGCTATTCTAATGGAATACAGGTAAACAAATTCGTTTTAAGAAATAATGAAACTGATGACCTTGTCTAAATAATTCTGCTCAAGGAACAAAGAGATAGTAGTAAAATGCCATTTGGACATGGAGCCTTTTAACTGAAGAAAAAAAAAAATATATATATATACACATATATATATATATTTCAGATACCTTTGAGGTGTTCAAAAAATAATTTTCCTCCTTCATCTGAAGTAAGTCTGGGTCTCCAAGACTTAGATAATGTTGTTTGCAGTAGTATATAATAATATTTGGTATACTATTATTCTAACACATTTATTTAATAGACATTTGTTCCCTATTAATATGCATTGTGCTTTAACTATATATATTTCAAAATTTTATTGGTGGTCTAGTTTAAGGATATATTTGATTTTCATAATACACTAATGAATTTATTTCTGCTTTGGCAATAAACTTTATGATGGTTTTATAATAGTTATTCAGTTCTTGTAGGCTAAGTTACCTGTATTATACAAGGTATAATTAAGCTGTTTGTAAAAGAAAAATAAAATTCCAAAATAAATGTGCATTAAAGACAGCCTAAATTTGTTTCTATCAAATATATAGAGATAGTGGATGGACTGGAATTTGTAAACTAGCTTTACAAGTATTAGGATCGAGGGTCTTACCAACTTGTTTTTCTATCAAACTCAATACCTATTTTTTTTTCTTGACAGTTCAATTCCAGTAAAGAAATCCAAATTCCACACACATGGAAGAGAAAAAGGAAGAAGAATGTGCTCTCTGACCTCAAAGATAATTTCTACAGGTTACATATTCCTAGCACTTATTACCCACATAATAGAACTTAATCGCCCAAATTTATAGTAAAGCCCAGAAAATATTTACTTATTTTCCAAGATTTAATGGAAGAAAACATTAAAATAGATAAGGATCAATTGCCATTGTGTGAACAATTCCCCAGTTTAATTTTCTTTAGGAATACCAAGTCGCATCTTAACAATTCTTCCATGTGCATTTTAGAATAATCACCTAAAGGGGTATTTTTAACAAAAAAAAGTGGGGTAAAATCTCACATTATTTTTTGGGGAATTAAAGCCTTAAATTTTCTACACATAGCACTGTTTACTTAGAAATCTCAAGTAGAGAGATTTTTGTATGTCTCTACTTGAAAATAGTGAGAAAATCAATTTAAAAAAATAAAATTTCAAAAATCATTTGCCTCCTTATACATCTTTATAAAATGAAAATATAATGTGAAAATGTATAAGAATGTGTAAGACCATGAGAGATACATTGGGATTTCATAGTGAGCAGTAATTATTTTTTTCTGAATACTTATATTTATATATCCTATTTTTTTTTCCTCTGGCAAGAATTTGCAGAACATTGTCACATTGGATCAGTGGCAGTGGCCATTCTGTATTACTTTTAAGGGGAAGTTTTTAATTTTTTAAATCATATATGTATATTTATCGAGTTTTGAGCTGTTACTTTTAAAACTTAAGTGATTTATCTTCTGGTTTAAGAAGCGTTCTTATCTTGAAGGAATGTTGCAAGTCTCTGATTACATATTTTTTTGGACTCTATTGAAATAAACTAGTTGGTCTGTTTCTTTTGCTTTCTTAATGTCAATTAATGACATTCTAGCATTAAATCATTTATTACATCTTCACGAAATCACCATAGTCATGGTTTTGTGGTTAGGTGCTCTTGGACTTGCTTTTGTTTTACATCATTTGATTTAGGATGTAGTAGTTATTCAGTGGTTTTGAATCTATTTTCATTCATAAAATTGACTTGTGATTGCATTTCTAAAAATAGAACCCTCTTTTTAAGTGGGTTTTGTGTGAGTAACAAATCTCAACATCAAAGTTGTTCCTGATAATTTTTGCACAGGATTTGATTTCTCTAACTTTTATTGACACAATTTCCTTTCTTCGACTTCCTTCAAGTATGTTTTTTAGTTCTAAGCCTTCTATCTTGAGATAGATGATTAGATTGTACATTTTCTTTTCTTTTTGCAGTTTTTGGCCGGGGCCAGGTTTGAACCTACCACCTCCACTACACGGGGCTGGCGCCCTACTCCTTTGAGTCATAGGCGCCGCCCACACTGTAGTTATTTTTCATCTCTATAGACCTTTTGATTTCCACTATAAATGTGTTTATTCTATTTTTATTTAAAGAACAGATTTAAAATATCTAAATTATGTTTCTTAACTTATTTTTGTTAATCATCTTAGTCTATATAACAACAATCCTTTAAAAATTGTTAAATGTTCTTTGAAAATCATTCAAAGTACTTTTGAAACTAATATATAGTCCATTTTCAAATGTCAAATGTAATTCAGAAAAGAATATGTATCCTCTACCTGTCATGACATATTTCATATATGTCCATTATATTAAGTTCATTAAGTGTGTTTTCAAATTGCATTTATCCTTACTAATTTTTGTTAGATTTATCAATTACTGAGAAACAATGATAACATTTCTCACTACACTTTTATGTGTAATTATATAATTTTTACTTTGCGTATGTTTGAAATAATATATGTTCCTTTCTTATATATCGTATCTATTTCAGTCTTTGTTTGAATAAATCTATTTTCTCAAATAAATTTATTAATAATGACCAAGTATAAAATTCCTGTTTTTCATTATACCTTTCATTATATCTCTTTTTCAATGTATCTCTTGTATTTCAGCATATATTTTTATATGGATGATATGACTGCATTTAGATATATGTAATTTTCTAAGTATGTATTAATTATATATTTCAAGTTATTTTTAATACACACATTTATGCTAGTTTTCCTTTTTTAAACATTTTTTTGCCTTCTGTTTTAGTTTTATTTCATTTTTTCCCTCTTGTTTCAAAGTGTATTGCAATTTTTATATTAATTATGTTTAATGTTTTATTCTGAGTTTTTTCTTAGAGGTTTTCTATGTTGTTGGTATTTTTTAGGTTTTATTATGAAGAGTCTAGGGGTGGATTTTTTTGTATCTATTTTGCTTCATGTCCATTATCTCTTAATTATTCTCCTAGAACCTCAGAAACTATGTTGATCCTTCTTTATATCATCTCCTAACCTCTCTTTTACAACTTTCTTTCTATGTTCTTGTGTCCTTTGTATAATCTGCTATTTAACTATCTCCTGTGCACTTTTAAGCTTGGTTTTCAGTATTATTTTTAAATATTAAATATACTGTGTCATAATTTCCCACTTGGAGTGGACCAAAGTCTCCCAATCCCATCCCATATAACTGCTATAAGATAGCAAGTCTCTAGTTTTTTGAAATCATAAGAAGTCCTCAGGTCTATTAAGATTTCAGCATTAGGGCGGTGCCTGTGGCTCAAAGGAGTAGGGTGCCGGTACCATATGCTGGAGGTGGCAGGTTCAAACCCAGCCTCGGCCAAAAACTGCAAAAAAAAAAAAAAAAAAAAAAAAAGATTTCAGCATTAGTTTTATCATAGTGAATTACAGAATCTATAGTTTACATCCTCTTCTGGAATATTTCCTAATTTTCTTATATATTTGGGTGTGTATTTTGTATGATGTTAGGTGCAATTTGTCAAGCATATTTTAGGTCTTGGAGCTGGAGTGTTTTCAAAATAACTTTTTAGACATATTGGTAGAACTAGAGCCTTTATATCTCATAGACACCAACATCATGGACTATAAATATACAATCTGAAGTAATTTTCTATTACCTTTAAATGTATTTTTAAAATAGTTGTTTCTTTATATATAAAAGTATCTTACTGCCAACACTGATTATACATCTCAGTAAATATTTTTAAAGAGTAAAAATATCATCACGTTACTGCTAAGCTGTAAGAATTCATGTTATTTTGAGACTTTTGTTTCAAACTTATGTCAGACCAAATTTAACTTAGATAGAAAATAAAATGTAATGTTTTAAATAAAGAATATAGGTAGAGGAGAAATAAATACTACACCATTCAATGCCAAAACCACAGAATCGCTGTCATAAGTATTTGCAGAACTCTTTTTGCATAAAGCCATATGTTCTGTAACAAACTTCTCTTTTTAGAGATTTCAGAGTATTAGGGAGGTACTGTTGTTTTGGTTACATGATTTGCTTTTGTGCAGTTAGAGTCAAAGTTGTGAGGGTGCCCATCACCCAGACAGCAAGCATTGTACCAAATAGCTGTGAATTTAACCATCCTCTTCCCCCTCAAATCTGCTCCGTTTGCCATTGGGCTTTCTTTACTTCTACTATGAACAGATTGATTTGAGTTATCCAAGGGTCAATGTAAGCTTTTCTTTTAGTGAATTGCTATAAAGCTCTCGGTGTCTACTTGGATTTTAAAGCCTTTCTTGCCACCTTAATTTATGAATGAAGGAATAGCTGTAAGAAAGTTTACAAATGAAAATTCCTGAAGAAGGAGACATTATTCAGGCGTGTGATCTGGAAATTCTTAAATCTTCTTTCTCCCTTGATTTCCCTTCAACAAAGCTTGTCTCAATTTCCAAGTTCATACACCATCATCACATTCTTTTATCTCAAAAATGCTTTTCTTATTTATTCCTGTCTTTATGATCTAATTCTGTTGAACATTTGGAATTACTATATACAAATGAGGAATTAAAAGAATTTTTACTTCTTCCCAGTATATAAGAGCATGTTTGCAGTTATCATTGCTTGTGAGTAACTTCTAAAACTTTATCTTATATTTTATCATTGATTCTATTTTTGGCTTCTGGTGTGCACTATTAACCTTAGATGTCTGAAGTACCTGAAACTCCTTCGTGGCAAACTGAAGGTAATTTCTACAGAAAATCCTTTGCTTCTGAATCCCCCCTTTCTATTTCTGACAGGTTGTTGTCCTATATCCCAATTTTCTCTGGCCTTCTTTTCCACCCTTAAAACAAGTCTACAATTTGTCAAGTTTCAATTTATCTTGTCTCTTTATATTTATCAACTTTTTTTGTAATTATTATAAAATATCTTAAGTGTTAATGAAATGTTAGGGAATTGAATATCAAATATCTATTTTTCTTTTTGTAGGACTGGTCAGATATTAATATTTTACTTTGCTTCAGTCATTTATTTTGTCTTAAATAAATTATATTTTTCTAAGTGAAAATTTATTTATATTTTTCTGATCTCATTTATATCCTTTCATCTCAGAAGCATCTACTTTTCTGAGTTTGATGTACATTATTGGATTTATTGTTTTTTGCATTATTTATAAAATAAAATAACACTCTTTTTAATACAAAAAGGCACGATACATATGTACCTTTCTACATTTTTCATGTTATGTTTTCGAGATTTATTCACGTACCTGTATGTTTACTTTAATTTTGATATTTTATTATATGAATATCACTTTCACGTTGTATCTTACACGATATGTTGATTAGTCTTTTAAGATTTCAAAGTATGTAGCAAACATTTTTATAAATTTCATAAAAAGCTGATGTATAAAACTTCTACATGCTTTACAGAATCCACCAGTAGTGGAATTACTAGTTTATAGAGTATGTATGTTTAACTTTGCTGAGTTTTTGCTTAATAACTTTAGATAGTGGTAGAATCATTTTTAATCCCAGAAATTAATAGTACTTCCGTGCCCTTCATACTGCTAATGTTCATCATTAACAGTCATTTTAATTTTTGTCAGTCTAATGGAAGTGAATCACATTTCCTCTGTATTTGCCTGATTACTCATGATATTGAAACGTATTATTTGTTGGCTAACTTGTTTTTCTTTCTTTAAGTTATTGTTCATATTTTTTGCCCACTTTTATATACAGCTGATGCTTCTTAGTTTATGTTTTTATGATTTAAAAAACTCCTTATAATGGTTAATAATAATTGTTGTTAGCATTCATATAGTGCTCATTAAAATTCTTTACATTTCTGGCTCGGCGCCTGTGGCTCAATCGGCTAAGGCGCCAGCCACGTACACCTAAGGTGCCAGCCACGTACACCTAAGGTGGTGGGTTCGAATCCCCAGCCTGGGCCCGCCAAACAACAATGATGGCTGCAACCAAAAAGAGGCCGGGCGTTCTGGCGGGTGCCTGTGGTCCCAGCTGCTTGGGAGGCGGAGGCAGGAGACTCGCGTGAGCCCAGGAGTTGGAGGTTGCTATGAGCTGTGATGCCATGGCACTCTACCCAGGAGGACAGCTTGAGGCTCTGTCTCATAAAAAAAAAAAAAGGAAGGAAAAAGGGAATGGTGGGCTGCTGGCAGATTCAGTAACCTAATAGGTAAATGAGTAGCATTAGCATTTTGCTTGAGGTCAGAAGCCAAAAGGGATATTGTACTAAATACCTTTGGAACCTACTTTGAAAGGATGAAGGGTGTAGCAGATATACCAAAGACTAAACAAAACCTGA
>CAUYQV010172567.1:0-21456 GCA_963574575.1 Galagoides demidoff | reverse complement strand
TGATGGCTGCAACCGGAAAAAAAAAAATAGCCAGGTATTGTGGCTGGCGCTTGTGGTCCCAGCTAGTTGGGAGGCGGAGGCAGGAGACTCGCTTGAGCCCAGGAGTTGGAGGTTGCTGTGAGCTGTGATGCCACAGCACTCCACCCAGGGGGACAGCTTGAGGCTCTGTCTCAAAAAAAAAAAAAAAAAAAAAAAAAGAAAGTCTTTATCCAAACTATCAGGAGGAAAACTTTTGACAATAAGAAGCTCTTATAAATGGAGACACTGGGGCTATCCGAATGATTAACAATGAGAATATTTATAATACTGTAGGGCTAATTCTTGGTTTAAGCAAGAATAGATAACACTGATTTTAGCCTTCAAATTTATGGAAAGATCACAGCTTTCTAAAACAGGCCACTCTGAGTTAGATATTCAGTGTCAAAAGAAGTGATGGTTTACTTCCGCTTGACCCTTTGAACATTTGTGTTGTTAGTCCCATGTCAGAGAGAGAATATATACAAGAGGCTCATGGATTGAGAAGCAGGGAAAGGAATCTAGATTTAGGAGACTTGGGTTCTAGCTCTGCCTCTATCCTACATAAAATGCTTCACATTTCTGGCCTTATTTTTTTACTTTATTTTATTGAAGTATAGGATATAAAGCGCACCCCTGTCACTTGTTCAACTTTTGTAAAGTGTGGACACACACAGATAACTTTCACCCAGATTAAAATATAGAATGTTCTCAGTGGCCCAGAAGCCTGCTTCATGCCCTCTCATGGGCATTACTCACCCAGCGAAATATAACGACCATTGTGACTGCTATTTTCCCTTTTTCTTAGCAATATATATTGTTATTGCTTGCATATGGTTTTCCACTGACTTCTTTCACTAAACATCATATGTGTGTGTTTCATCTGTTTTGTTTTACAAGTAGTTTATTAATGTACAACAGTACCACAGCTTATTTACTGAATCTGCTGGTGATGGACATGGGAAGTTTTTACCACATTTGGGGGTATTATGAAGCAAGCCACTCTGGATATTCTTGTTCATGTCTTTTGATGTACATATGTGGACATGCCTATTGATTGATATACACAAAAACATCCATAATCACTAAAGCATTTCTATGTACATGTATATGAGTAGAATGTGTTATTTTAATAGATATTGCAAAGTTTGTGTAATGTTTGTAACAATTAATATTCCCATTAGTAGTATAATTTGTAATTGCTCAACATTCTGGCCATCACATGCCATTTTATTTATGTTCTTTTGTTGTTATTGTTTGTTTTCTCAAGTGAGCAATTCTGGCGCAAGTATAGGGACATCTCATTGATCTCATTGCAATTTTAACTGGTATTTCCCTACTGAAGAATGATTTTGTGAAACCTTACAGACATACATTAATCATGTAGATAGGTGCTTTTGTATGGTGCCTATTCTTTCTGCTTTTGCTTCTGTTTTTCCACTAAAGTATTGTCCTTTTCTTAACACTTTGGGTAGATATCTTGTACATAATGGATATAAGTCCTCTGACAGATGCACATATTGCAATCTGTTCTTGTTTTGCATTTTATTTCTCTTAATAATTTCTTTTGATGAAATGGAATTCTCAATTTTAATGACATCCGACTTATCAGACCTTTTTATTTTGAATAATGCTCTATTTAAGAAACATTTACCCATGCAAGTCAGCAGGATATCCTCCTATACTATCTTCTGAAAGCTTTATAATTTTCACCATTACATTTTAAGTGATTGTGGAGATCTAGCCATTTATAAAATGCCCAAGCATCTACAGAAAAAGATCATTCTCCCATTTGGGTTCACAAATCCACTTAAGACTCTAATTAAAGCTGTAAACCCTCTCCCTAAGAAAAGCGAGGTGACAGGTTTTACCAGTTACCTTCATTATAATGGTAAATTTATCTATTGGACTTAATACCCTGCCTCTATGTTGAATAGCTATAAATGTAGGAATACTACATTTCAAGAATGTGCCATAATAGCAAACTTAGAAGGAGAAAAGTGATTGGATCATTCAATGGACAAAGAAAATAACTTTCAGAAAGAAGAAAGATGATGGCTTTAGACCAGATGAAGCAAACTGCTTGAAACCATCTAACAGGATCAGTAATAGTTCCTTGTGGTAGATAAAAGCTTCAATAAAAGGTAAGTTGGTCATATTTATAATGTTGACTCAAACTGAACAAAAGCAATTTATGTAGCCAAAACATTTGTACCCCCATAATATTCTGAAATAAAATAATAATAAGAATATAAGCTTGTTTATGACTTTGGCGAGATACATAGGAACTTTGTGTAGGTTACTACAGCACAAGAAATTCTAGATATAAGCCAATAGTAGTGTAGGCAACGATAAGGTTTCCCCATAAAGCCCAAAGAAAACACTTGGAAGGGGAACCACACTGTGAGAATTAAGAAGTAGTCAACATTTCCAGCCTTCCCAGTTGCTAGAGAGATATCAAATATGTACCTAAGTCTCCTTAGGAATATCCCAATATTTATACATAGTGAGAAGGTTTATGCTGATATGTAGGATTTTCTAATCAATTAAACACAAAATAGCTTTGTGATAATAAGGCTTCTCTCAAATTTTAGACATGCACATCATTGGTAAGAAATGTGGACCATGTCACTAAACACTGTTTAATAAAAACTTGGTTAAGGGAAATATTTAATGAGTTTATACATTGAAATGCTATAGAAATAATTACAAAAAATACTTTAAGGTAAGAAAGAAGGCTGTGTCGAAAATACGTAGCATAAATAGAGCAAGATTTTAGCAACTCTGAGAGACCAACTGTCAATTTTTTTTTAAACAATATATACCTACAGTGTTTTTAAGCATGCAATAACAAAGCAAAACAGTAGAATTAAATAAAATTTTCATCTAAATAAAAACTTTTGGTTGGCACAATTATTATTGCTATATTTATTTCAATAAATGAGAATTTATTAAATGATATCTATAACTTATACACATTTGTGTTCTCTATGCTGGGAAAATGCAAATAATGTGTGGAAGAAAGGAAAACAGAATGCAGAAAGTATGGGAATCTCAATTGACTCAACATTTTAAAACCCAAGTATAGAGAAACTTAAAGTATTTAAGGCAGCAACTGTTTACCTCAGGATATTAAGTCACCACATGTAACACTTCAGAAAATCAGAGGACATGTAGAGGGTAGAAAAAGAAGGAAAAACAAGATATTCCTGAAAACACAGAAGGAAATACTCCTGGGTGACTTATACAGACTTCACCAGGAAATAAAATAATGTAATTATGCCAGAAACTTGTGCAGATTAAGGAATATACATTAATGGGAATGGGATCCGTAATGATTTGAAAAGATGAACTCATGAGCTAGTCAATTAACTCATGAGCAGAACTGTATAGCTCAAAGAATCCAAGCTCCAGGGACAAATAGGCCTGGCTGTATAACATCTCACTCAGTGATTAGTCTCTAGGGTGTAGTTTTCTCACATGTAAAATTGCTGTAAAAATGCCTACATTGCAAAGCTATGAAGTGCAGTAAGCCTGAAGAAATAGTCAATGCATGAAAGCTGTCATTAGGACTAATAATATCCTTCTTTTTTCACGGGTGTCTTTGGTGGTCACGAATTGAAGAGAGATCTCTGAAATTTGTATCTAAATTAAGAACTCTGGAAAGAAATAAAATATGACCTTAGGCTATTAAATTCTAGAAAATAAAAAGCTATCAGCTTTCAACCCAAGCCTCTGCCAGCTACCTACTTGCCATGTGAGCTGGGGGAGTTACAAGAGCTTTTTATTCAAATGCTGGTGCGGTGACAAGTAGCAGCATCTTTATTTTCATTGCTTAGTTGACTGGAAAGGGTCACCATCTGTACAAATTGTAATTCTGATTATTGTAGAGCCACCTTGTAATTGTTCAACTAATTTCCGTAAATGTCCCCTCATGGTCACAATTGTTCATCCTTATCAGTCAGACTCAGGGCTCAACAGAACCATTGTGAAACTATAGGTGAAATTCTTTCTCAGCCATCTACATCAATTCCCAGTGACCCTCAATCTCAAACCACCAGATAGAATGTTCTGTGTGAGGCACTTATATGCACATGGGGCTCATGAATAATCACCAACAAGAAAGACTTTATTTCAGTGTGAATTCCATCATTAACAGTGCTATAAATAATAGCGTGCCAGAGGAAAAATTTTTAATTGGAAGCACATGGGCAAGAATTTGAGGTTTCCGTCTATTTCATTAGGGCAATTTTACTTCCAGGACATTTATGATTGTACCTGACACCTGATGGTTTTAAAAGTGATTTTATTGGGGGTTTTATGGAAGACTTAAATGGGCACAGATTAGCAAAAAAATAATTTAAAAAG
The DNA here is from genome assembly GCA_963574575.1 of Galagoides demidoff. Classification (NCBI taxonomy): domain Eukaryota; kingdom Metazoa; phylum Chordata; class Mammalia; order Primates; family Galagidae; genus Galagoides; species Galagoides demidoff. The sequence goes on along the minus strand of CAUYQV010172567.1, from coordinate 17,073 downwards.
TGACTATGTCAAGCAGGGAGGAGGTCATCGTTGCTTAGGCAGGGAAGGGGGAGAGAAAGGACGAGTCCGATTTCCCCTTATCATTCTTTACACACGGAGAGAATGTGTGGGCTGAGATGATGGGGAAATGGCACAGAGTAGAGTTAATGGGAATAGCTCATAGAAAAGTTATACCTCTATACCTCTACAGTCAAAACGTACATCTAAATATCACAGAGGGTGGTGGCAGGCCACATCTTCTGAGAGCATAAATTGGGTGAAACTAAGGCAAAAAAAGCAAATGGTTCCCTAGCCAAATCTGTTTGCAAGACTCTACTGAATGGCTACCTGTAAGCAGAATTTAAAATTGATTCTCTGGCACCTCTGATTTTAATAATTTGGATTTGGGTTCATCAAGGCATGAGTCTGGAGCCATAATTAATTAAATTTCTAAATGGTTGTCTTTGTATAAATTTAGATTTAACAATTAAACATTTATATTATATTATAGTGAGGTAAATGAAACAAGGCAATGGTCCTATATGTGCGCAAATGTGACTAACTTGTCTTTTAGGTGCCTACAGTTTTAGACTAATAGATATCCTGAGATCCATTCTATTCATAAATCATACATAAAACTATTTGGCGGTAGATTCATGTATGGTATGTTCAAACTAATGGGATGATTTCAAACATCAAAAATGTAGAAATAACAGAGATAAATGCTAGTATTCACTGACTACAGATTTTCATCCTTATTATTCACAGTATTTATGTTTCCATCCATATGCTGGAGATAATTATATTTAATACTCAGCACAACCATATGTAGTATTTATCATTCACATTTTAATAATGAGGAAATAGGATAAATTGGCATAATGGCATTCATTTCTACAACCAAAGAAAGGAAAACTGTAAGAGATAACTTGAACCCCAAATTATCTGATTACAGAGCCCATAATCTTTTCAACTACTTCAAACTTCTATCTACCATGCTAGATATTCAGGGGATTGTTGAAGCAAAATAAAACATGTTTTACAAAAAGCCTCTTAATAGGTGTGTTCTGATCGGCTATGTTTTATTGCTTTTTATTAAGAAAGTTCTCTGTTGTCAGAAAATCTTCCTGTAATTAGACGGGAATTAATTCAAGTAATAATAGCAAAGAAAACAATCTGAAAGACCTAATAACAGCTTTGGTAATGCATTATGTAGGTTTATCATAATTTATTTTTAATGAAAAAAATCAAAATTAATACCACACACCACGTAAAATCTGCATTTGGCTTCAACACAAAGCTTCGTACAAAGCCAGAAAATTAGTGATGATTTGGGACTTCAGGGTTTATAGAGCTATCAATTTTATATTTTTGAAGACCAGAGCAAAGACTTAATAATTATGAAAAAGATAAATCATCTAACCATGTAATTAATTCAAAATTACAATGGCAATAAAGGTACAGCTAAATTCATATTGATAGATGAAATTGTAAAGAATGTTAATACGCTTAATTGGCATTTAATAAGATAGCTGAAGCAAGTTAATTGGACATCAATTTACATAGTTCATAAATGTCATTTCTTTTAATGATTAAGCCCATATCCTTAAGTTAATGCTCATATAGTACATGATGAATTATTAACATATATCAATGATATAGATATTTATGATGTGTTTAAGTCTTCCACATATCTTTTATCAAACAAAAATTTCTTTTTTATTTACTCATGCTTGTCAGTTCGTGGACAAGAACATAATGCATCAATCTTCATCATCACAACTGAAATATATTTAATTTTCCACTTTTTATCGTAAAGCTTGCAGAATACATCAGGACAAATTGCAAATATTTTTCTTCTTCATATCAAGTTCTTGAGAAAGAGTTTGGATTCCTCCATTTCCCTTAAGTTTAGTTGACTCACCTTCACCTGTAATATATTTCTACTTGCCTGTTCCTCCCTTTGAGTCTCACCTTGGAAAAATAACCAGCAATAACTACTCTTTAATTTTATATGGCCTGAGAAATGCTGATGGGTAAAGGTAAAAAAAAAATGAAGCTCACTCACAAATAGTTCTTCCTTCAATTTATAATCAAAGAGAGGTACAAATAATTAAAACCATTAGTAATAGTAAAAATAGTTAAAATAGCCATAATTTCATCAGCAATGATCTAATAAAAACAAGCAGTATTATGTCACAAACTTGCAAAAGCTAGGACCATGCCTATTGATCCTGATAGTTAAACTAGATAAGGTCTCCAGAGGAATTGCCCAAACTGTATCAGGACACATAGTTAATAGGAACTCAGCTCCCCATGTTAAGAACAAGATGAAAAATAAGAGTGCCACCAAGATAAGGAGGGAGGGATCCTGCTTTAATCTCCACAGAACACCAACTTCTCCACACCCCATTACCTCATAATCCATCACTATTGAAGATCCTTTTCATGCTCTTTATGTGGCCCCATTTTCTGGACCTGAGCTTCTGGACCTGATCCTTCTATAGATAGGATCTTGGGAACAATTCTGATAAGATCATTTTGTAGGCATTTTTGCACCTGAAAACAACACCTTTTATTTGGTTAGATGTTGGTGATAGATGCTGTTCTTGCGATGGTCTCATTCTCAGAACTTCCCAGAAAGAGCTGTTTTAGTTTCACATTCATGAAACTCCTTTGTTAAAATGGTATGTGCTTTTAATTATGACAGCATCTTTGGAGGTAAATAATCAAGATATTCAAATGCGGGAGGTATCAGGAATGACTGTAATTTTAGGTTAAAGAATTGGTTTTTATTATAGCAGAGGGCTACTTTGAAATAACATAACGTTCTAGTTTCCTCTCTGGCTGAATCTTCTCCCCTTCAACATATTGTCTGTCTAGGACACAAACCTTTTGCTATTATTTTCCAGGTGATGTGCCACTATTTGAATTTACTGCCATAACATCTGTTGAAATCCTAAAAGTTTTTAATGAAGCTCAAATTCTTCCTCTTTTTAAGGAAGACTTCTTCCATTTCTCTTTGAACTTCCTTCCACCTTTGGGGCTCTCAAAGATTATTTTTTTACTCAATTTCTCTCATAACTATGTATATTTCTGCATGTTATATAAAATATTAAAACCTGGAGAGAAGGGACCAAATCTTATGGCTGCCCTACCCATAAACCTCATCAAGGTATATTTCACGATAAATGTTCAATGAATATGCTCTACCTGATCATATGCATTATTAAGATTTCTAATCAGGTGTATATTTAGAATTGCTTATGTTTATAATGAGTATGAAATTAGGGTGTGAACAGGTAGAGCATATTTTCAAAATTTTTAGAATTATCTATTTTAAGAACACAAGTTATGGGCAGTTGCCTGTGGCTCAGTGGGTAGGGTGCCAGCCCCATATACCAAGGATGGTGGGTTTGAACCCAGCCCCAGCCAAAACTGCAACAAAAACTAGCCGGAGGTTGTGGTGGATGCCTGTAGTCCCAGCTACTCAGGAGGCTGAGGCAAGAGAATTGCCTGAGCCCAGGAGTTGGAGGTTGTTGTGAGCTGTGACACTACAGCACTCTATCGAGGGCAATAAACATACATAAGTTATAATTCATGTCTTTCTGTAATGCATGTTTATATTTTCAACACAGCTATTGTCCTAAGAATCTCACCTTTGCACAGCTTTGATGTACTGCTTACAATTCCTTTATGTGCTTGAGAGTAAAATTTTATTCTTTAAAAGTAGCCTGCAATTTGTAACTTTCTTTCTTTCTTTCGAGACAGAGTCTCACTATGTCACTCTTGGTAGAGTGCTGTAGTATCTCAGCTCACAGCAACTTCAGACTTTTGAGCTTAAGTGATTCTCTTGCCTCAGCCTCATAAGTAGGTGGAACTATAGGTGCCCACCACAACACCCAACTATTTTTTGTTGCAGTTGACATTGTTGTTTAGCTGGCCCAGGCCTGGCCGGGCTCGAACCCCTCCCAGCCTCGGTGTATTTGGCTGGAGCCATAACCGCTGTGCTACAGACGCTGAGCCTGCAATTTGTAGTTTTTATTAATTCACCCTGGACTTCTTTCTCATGAGTTCTGTGGCCTGAGAAATAGACTGAGTAGGCTAATTAAGCAATAGCTCTACTGCTTAACTGATGCTAAGATGGACATCAAGGGATTTAAAGGCCACCATTCATTCTAGAAATGTCTCTCCTTGGTACACCCACCATTTGACTAATGCAACTAAAATTTATCTTTTGAATGGTACAACTAAAATTTATCTTTTGAATGGTATAATTTGTAACTCCTGTTACAGAGGAACAGTATTTCCTGTACTTAGGAAAAGGTTTCATTGCCATCAAATTAGATTTTGTTGAATAACCCAAAAAGAAAATACCCTAGATAGTGTCTGAATATCACTGCTTCAAAGATGATCAACTTTTAGGGAATTGATCTGTGTGAGACATAACACTGACACATGGTATATTAATTTATTTTAGGACTCAAGTTTTCCATATGAATAATATCAAACAAAATACACCTTGCCACAGCTTTTTGCTAATTTATCATCAACCAGTAAATTTTCTATGAGCAATGGTAGAAGTCAATGGTTTTTTGTAAATCTAGTACCAACCTATGCTTTTAATTTTTTAAATTATTTTATTTACATTTCAAAATCAGAATATTGTTCATATAAATCCATTTTCTTGCTTTTTCTAAGAAATGGGAATATCTCAAAACAATGGACCCATTTTTCTGTATGTCAGAAATTACACCCTTAGATGAGTTGTAAAATCTCTAGTTTGCCAGGTCCTCATCACCACCTCTTGCTGAGGCCAAATTTTATTCACATTTGAGTTTCTTTTTAAAAATTTAATAGACTTATCTTTTAGAATAGTTTTATATTTAAAAAAAAAAGTGAGCAGATAGTACAGACAGTTCCCAAATAATCCTGTGGTACATTTGCTACAACTAATTAGTTAGCATTATTCAATATTGATATATATGATGTCCATAAAGTTTGTGTACAATTTAAAATAGTTGTCTATTATAATATTATTATATAATAGTGTTACATATCATAATACTATTTTTTTCTATTATAATATTAGAATGAATCAAAGTCTATAGTTTAAGTATTATCCTTTGCCTTTCACAGCTCTATGGTTTTTGAGAAATGCATAGTGCCATGTGTCCACCATTATAATATTACGCAGAACAGTTAACTATCCTAAACCCTCATGGTTCATCTTTTCATTTTTCCTGCCCTCCTTTTCAGCCCCTGGCAACCAATGGGTCTTTTAATTATCTCTAGATCCATAATCTTATATAATATATATCTTATATTATATTATATATATATATCTTATATATAGCTGTATGTTACATACCCTTTTCACACTAGGTTCTTTCACTTAGAAATATGTACTTAAGGTTTCTTGGTATCTTTTCACAGCTTGGTAACTCAGTATGTGTGTTTAATTGATGAATATTATCCCATCTGATGGATACACCACCGTTTGTTCATCTAATCACTTATGGAAGGACATCTTGTTGCTCTCACTTGTTGGCAATTATGAATAACTGAGTTGCTATGAGTATTTGCACACAACTTTTCCTGTGGACCTAAATTTTCAAAATTAATTGGGTAAATAGTAAGGAGCACAATTGCTAAATCACATGCTAAGATTGCATTCAGCTTTTTAAGAACTTGATAAACCGTCTTCCAAAATGGTGGTAACACATTTAACCTTAAAACAAGACTCATTTATTATCTCGAGGTTTCCATAGGTCAAGAGTCTGGAATGCATTAGTTGGGTCCTTGCTTAGGATCTCACAGTGCTGAAATTGATATGATAGACTGGCAAGGGTCTCATCTGACACTCAAGATTTTCATGAAGTTTATTCAGGTTGTGGGCAGAATATAATTCCTTGCAGTTGTGGGACACAGCTTCCATTTGGATTGCTTACCTTTGGTCAAGGGTCACTCTCAGCTCTTAGATGTTGCCTAGGGCTCCTGGCCATATGACTGCCTCCATAAATCCTCTCACAGCTTACCTGTTTGTTTTTGCAAACCCAGCAGGAGAATTTCTCTCATGAATCAAATCTTTGACTTTAGGAAAGGAGTCGGTTCTTTTGAAAGGCTCATCTGATTAGGTCAGGCCCACCTATGATAATCTCAATTTTGATTAACTCAAGATGAACAGAATTAGGACCATGATTGTATTTGCAAAATTCCTCAGCCTTTAACATAAAACATAACCTAATTAATGTGTGTGAAATCCATCATACTTATAGTCCTGCCTACACTGAAACAAAGGGGATTATAGCAAGCACGCACACCAAAGTGTGGGAATTTTATTGGCCATCTTAGAATTCTGCTTATATTTGAAGAACAATGGGTACTAATAGAAATGCCTCAAGTGCATACACATGTTTTCATCTTTGAACAAAGCCATCACATCTTTGACCTGCTTAGCTGGTTAATTTCATTTGAATGATCCTGTAGACATTTCAGTTGAGCAACCTGTTGACCTCCAAACTCTGTCAAATTGCTCTAATCTCTATGTGTATTTTGGCTTATAGAAAGAAAATACATTGCTTTCACCTGAAATATCAGCTGGCTTTTTTTTATAACTTCTTGTCATTTATTGTATAAACAAAACACAAATTACTCACTCTGGTCTGACCTTTTGCACTCTCTTTGCATTTAAAGAAGATAACAGCATTATATTTATTTAGGTGATCAACAGTGCAATTTCTCTCTATGTGGGTCTCTTTAGTAATGTATGTAAAGACTTTGTTAAACCAGGCAGATTTTTCACACCCTTGATCATGGATATCCTTGCCTTGTTAGATCTACACAAACAATGAAAAATGTGTCTTTGTCCAAGGGGACAAATCTCCACCCCACTCTAGGGTTTTCTTTTCTTCTGAACGGAGTGTCCTATCTTCTGGCTTGGCATTTTCTTCCTGTGTTCATCTTGCATATTGAACCACAAGATTTTAATTGAATGCGTCTGAATTAATGAGACTCCATTGAAAGATGAACATAGTAATTTGATCCTGAATGCTACAAAAATAGATTTATTTTCTAAGGAATATGTTGTGTTTTTTCCAAAGGGAAGGTTTGTTTTTTCAGAACCCCTTACTCTACTCTCAATGTGATATTTTACATTTCTCGAGCTCTCCACCTGTGTCTCTCACTGACATTTCCAGGGGATCTAAGTACAAGAGTCAGCCTTTTAATCAGACAGGAGCGCAGAGGGCACACTGTTCCCCACAGCTCCTCTGACTGTCGGATGGTTGGGAGGTAAGGTGAACTCATTCATTAGGGAAGCTTCTCCATGATTTCCTGTTGTTTATAATCACCTTGTTTAAGAATAACATTTTTAGTGATTTGCAATGATTACCAATTTTGAAGTGATTACCAATCCCCAGAGAAAAACTAACTCTAATGAAGTTTTGATTTTCATTTTACTGTTGTAGTTTTTTTCCTTCAGTGTCTCTGCTATGCTAATGGTGTATAGCAAGGTCACTTCTAAGAGGAGAATCTACTTATAAATGCCCTGGTGGTATTTAGGATTTGGGATATTGCTGACATGTGTTCACATGGGGAAGAAAGGAAGAAAAAAGGAGGAAAGTGAAGCCAAAAATCAAGTTCTTTGGATTCAGATCATTATGAAAGCATTCCCAGAGAAAGTGAAAGAAAGGAACCAGTCCAAGTCACAGCAAAGACAGTAGGGATCAGCCCAAACCCCAGGCTTAACATGAGAAACAGGTGTGATAAACATTAAACAAATACACATCCAAAATTCTATGTTATAATGTTTTTAAATTCAAATTAAAAGACTGCTTAAACTAGAGTAGTTTATTATTGAAACAAAAATAATTTATTTGAACTTAGCTCATTTACTGTTCTTTCAACCTTACGAGGTCTAAGTCAGGTTTCCCAGGCCTATTTTGGCAAAGCAAACTCCATGACATTTGGCGAACATTCAATCTCTTCAAAGAACACTTATTTATAAAATAAATAGATTAGTTGTTTGAGGAATAAAAAACAAGTATGAAGTACAATGAATGAATACAATGTATTTTCAAACTTGGAAAGACCAGATATAAAAATACAAACATTAAACAATATGAAAAGTAAAAAAAAAAAAGGATGTGGAAGGGTAATTTATTGCTTCTTATTTCCTTTTTTGTAGCAATAGAACATTATTCAGCAAGAATAAGTAAAAAGAGAACATTTCCACATAAACATCACCATCAATTCATGTATCACGGTATCTAACTGTAAAAGTGGCCTGTTGAGGATGGCACCTGTGGCTCAAAGGAGTAGGGCGCCAGCCCAATATGCCAGAGGTGGCAGGTTCAAAACAGCCCCGGCCAAAAACTGCAAAAACAAAAAAAAAAGTGACCTCTTGAGACATTTCTGTGGAAGAAAACTGAGGATTTTCTTCATTTAGTGTGGTGAATGAACCAGAGGCATTGGCATTACCAGACAGCTTGTTGGAAATGCTGAATCTCACACCCACTTCCAGCTCTCCTAAGTCAAAATCAGACTTCAACAAATATTCACATAATTAGTATGTGCATTTAAGGCAATAAATAGAAAACACAAACTACATAATTCTATCTTCACCTTAACTAAACCATAAATAGCTTAACTTTTGTATTGTTTAATTCCTATCAATGGTGTGTAGAAACTTAACAAATGATAAAATATGTATTAGCAACCCAGTGAGTAACTGCTGACTAGTTACTGAAATAGCTTGTTAGTATCACCTGTTTATTTCATCCATTGATTTGAAGTGGATCTATGTGTGTTTTATACCATGATAACATCTTTACATATCTGCGTGGTTCCTTCTTATTGTGGAAAATAGATTTAGAGAAGTAATGGAGAGTATATGAACAGATTATTTCTCATTATTGCCATTTTTTGAGTACAGCTGCGAACCCTTGACTTCTTCCCAGTCACAGGCTTGTAGAACAATTATTATTTTCATGCATCACAATGGTGTCACAACCCAAGGACTAAAGATAAGGCAAGTTCAGAATCGTGTCAATATTTAATAATGACTACAAATACCAAAAAACAGCCAAATGAATAACTGAATTTAATTTTCATTACACTAAATCATTCAAGTTGAATAGTTTTTCACATCTTAAAATAGAGCCAAGAATTTGACCTTTTAGCCATCTGATTTTATATTTAGTAACTTTAATTAAGGAAATTAAATTCATTAAAGGAAAGTTTTAAAGGAAAATTGTTCAACTTAATGACGCTCAAAACTTACTAATTTCCACCTGGGGAATCACTGAGATTCAGTGTCCAAAAGATAGATTAGCCTGTCTCCTGCCAGTTCAATGTCATTATATCTAACACGCAATTCCATACTTTTTTGTAAACCAAAAAAGTTCTGGTAAGTACGACCTTTTTCATGATTGACCTTCTAAGGCTAGTTATGTCTAACAAGCATACATCTAAAAATAAACATTGATTACAATATTAATAATCTCATATTACATCAGGAATTCACCATTCTCCTTCCTTAGATTAGGAACGATTCATACATCAATAACATTTATTTTAGGTCACACACTGATTTAGGGTTCCCAGGTATTTGTTGCAAAACCTGACATCTTAGCTCTTTCCTCAGGGGGGTCATAAAACTTATGAAAATGAAACAAGCCTTAAAAAAAAATCTGGGCAAATACTTTTGTTTTAAAATATAAGGAAATTATGGCCTAGACATAAAAATGAATGGCTAAGGCCGACACATGTGGTTTGTACTCAAGCTGAGACTGAACATCAGCTAACCTATAGAGTAACAGGATGCTTCTCACGATATATACACAAAGCTCTTATTATAAATAACTTGATGGTTGTATTTGTTCTGATCAAGGTCTTCTCGGGTTTCCCATCTCGTGTTTTATTATCAGTGCTGACTACCAATGGCAGTGAGGGAGGTTCTGTGTGACCATTTCAGACAAGCAATCTGGAACTGGAGATTCTGATAAGAATTATTCTAGAATGTCAGAGAGTGAAACGTGAAATCTATCTCCCCATCAATCAATAATAAGACCTCATAAAATTGCCAAAAACACACATGGAGGCAAACAACAGACTGAGGGTCATTTAGTCGAGACAAATCCCTGAACTCCAGTTAATTCTAGTGAAAGTCTGCAGTTAGTCTTTTGCTGTCTCTACTCTTTCTCCATCTTCTCCACCAGCCTCCACATTGGCAACGTAGTGCTGTGAAGGCTGGAAGGTTTGCTGCTAGAAAGGCACGTTGGATTGAAGTGGAGCAGAAAAACACCACAGTCCTGCACTTTGGAAACCATAGTAATAACTAATGGAAAGAGAATGGGCAAGTTTAAAATAATGTAGCTAGCATTTATTTTCTGGGACCACAGGATATTCAAAGTTCATCCTGTACTTTATTTCCCCCAGAAGAGAGGCATTGATTTCTTCAAGGAGCTCTGCATTTTTGTATCAGGGAATGGACATTTAGAAAACAAATCTTTTTTTTTTTTTGCATTTTTAAAAACTTTTTATTTTCAGATTAATACGAAGGCCCATAGGAGTAAGTTACATTGCCTTTTTTTTTCTTTTATCTCAGATTAATTAGAGGATAAAATGATTAGGTTACATTATTTGCATTTTTAAGGCAAAGTTCAACTTGTAGTTGACACCTCCACCAGGGGTTGCTGCATACCCTACATTGTGCACATTAGTTGAGCGCTCATCACTTCCCCTCCCTCCTCCTCTTTCTCTTGTCCTTCTTGCTCTCTTCCCCCCAATTTGAATATACTTGTGATTTTCTCTCATGTGGGTATGTGGTTGCTTTTCTATTGGTTTCATATTGAGTTACATTGAATACTTGCTTTTCCATTCTTGTGATACATTACAAGAAAAATGTGCTTCAACTCCATCCAGGTAAATAAAGATGTAACATCTCCATCTTTTTTCTATGATATACGTGAATCCACTCATGTGTTCATGAGCACTTGGGTTGATCCCATGCCTTGATAGTTGTGAATTCAGCTGCAACCTCTGTGGCTGTGCTGTCACCACTGTGCTATAGGCGCCAAGCCTTAACTTTTGAATTTATAAATGATGGTTTCTAATTTTCCTTAATACTTTATGGGTATAATTAAATCTGCTGTACTATATTAAATTCAATTTGAATGGTTGAATTTTATCAGCTAATGATTTTTGATGTTCCACGTATTACTACTAGCACTATGATTACCACTTACTTGAGTAGTATGTTACTTCTGTGTATATCTTATTTTAAATGTATTTTCTTATTTGATTTCTAATTTTTAAGAATAACTACTTAAGAATTCATAATACACAATGTTTGTCTATAGCTTTCTAGAACTTAGCTGTCACCTATGTTATATTAGTATTGTTTACCATAACAGACTTTTTTAAAGTTAGTCCTCAAATTAAATAGTCTATGATATTTGGACTTCATTGCTAGAATTATAATACAGATGAAAACTGTTCAAATTCAATTTCTTATATATGTATTAGTAACTTTATTTTATATATATATGTGTGTGTATATATATATATATTTTAGACACTGAGTCTCACTTTGTCGCCCTCAGTAGAGTGCTGTGATGTCACAGCTCACAGCAACCTCCAACTCCTGAGCTTAGCTGATTGTCTTGCCTCAGCCTCCCATGTAGCTGGGACTACAGGCACCCACCACAACGCCCGGCTATTTTTTCTTTGTTGTTGCAGTTTGGCCAGGGCTGGGCTCATACCCTCTACCCTCAGCATACGGGGCCAGTGCCCTACTTACTGTGCCACAGGCTCTATTAATAACTTTATTTAAAAATAAAATTACTGCCCTATTATTATATTTATTATATAATTATATTTTATTATATTTAAAAATACTTCATATTTTTCCCACTCCACATTAATGATAAGAAGCTAAGAAGTTCAAATTTCTATTATGCTTTATTTAACTAGAGTTAAATAATCTTCATGGGTTTTAATATCTTTTATAGTATAACAATTTATAAACCAGTTGGGGCTAGTTTTCTATGAGAGACGGTATATGCCATACCATTTACAAATCATCCTAGGAAATAATTAATAAGTGAGAATCCATCATTCATTAAAACCTAATTCTGATAAAACATCTAATTTTTGAAAGCACTGTGGTTAGTTCTATCTTGAATGTGAAGATGAATAAAACCTTTTATACTGTCAAGGGTAGAGAGTGCTCATGTAAACAATGCCTTAGGGAAATAAGACAAAAAATTATATGTTAAATGAAGAGATTGAATAAAACAAAAAGAAAGATCTGAGGAAACCCAATAACTAATTTTGACTAGGTAGATAACTTAGAGTTTTCAAGTAGTGAATCTTGTATTAACAAACTAGGAAGTGAGCAAGTACCAGGCTAGAGATCAAATGAGACAAAATTAATATATTATATATATAAAATTGAATCAGAGAAGGAAACAATCCCGAATGATTCTAATATCAGGTAGCCATTATCTAACTGCAAGAGATGTCACTGGAAATCATGTAAGGAAGTTCACATTTACTTTAAAAATAGTGCTTTATTGGGCTTTGAAGGACTTATGTTTAATTCATAAAACTTGAACTTAGACATAAATATACCCCCATCACAATGCATAAAACTGATCCATCACCCCTCCAAAAGTTTCCCCCAACATTCTTTGTTATTGTTAGTTCTGTGATAGCATTTGACACTGAATTTATCCTCTTAGCAAATAAATCTGTAAGTACATAATACACTACAGGCGGGACACTGTGCAGTAGATCTCTGAAACTCACTCATCTGGCACAGCTGAAACGTTGTATCTTTTGACTGATGCCCATTTTCCCTTCCTCTCGCCCCTAGAACCACGTCTGTGAGGTTAATTATTGTATATTCCTGATGTAAGTGTATCATGTAGTATTTGTCATTCTCTGTTTGACTTAGACGTAATCCTCCAGGTTCAGCCATGTTGTCAGAAATGGCAGAATTTTCTTTTTCTTTTTTTTTTTTTTAAGACAGACTAGTAGTTTGTTGTAGGAATATATGGCCTTTTCTTCATCTACCGATCTGTAAATGAGCATTGGGGTTGGTTCCATGTCTTGGTGATTGTGAATAATGCTTCAATGAACATAATAATGCAAATAGCTACATGAGACCCAGCTTTCATTTCCTTTCGATATATACCAAGAAGTGGGATTGCGGGATCACATGACAGTTCTATTTTTAATTTTCTGAGAAATTCCCCTACTATTTCCACAGTGCCTAGACCAGTATATGCTCCCATTAACAGTTCCCACCTCTTCTTTCTCCACTATCTCACGGGCACTTACCACCTTTTTTCTCTTGTTTTGAAATACGAGCCATCCTAACAGGTGTGCAATAATAACTCGTTTTGATTTGCGTTTCCCTGATGATTAGCGATGTCTGGCACCTTTTCATATACCTGATCTAAATCTTATTTAGTTGACCATGGATAATTTTCATAAAAAGTTAAAATAGTTTTTAGATTTTAGGAAGGTCAGAGAGAAATTCAAAGGAAGAAGTTGCAAAGAAATCAATTAGGAAATATTACCATAACACAGACGAGAGTGAATGAGAACCTTCTTACACCCATAGTTTACAATATTACTCCTAAAATATATTATGTTGCTCTTATCAAATACTAAATGTAAGTTGAAAGACAAATTAGAATGCAAATAGTTTTAAAATATTATAAAATATACACAATTCAGAAATGCAACTTTATATGTTAAATGACAACCATACTGTAAATATATTTTCACATTTTACTTTTACTAATTATAAACCACCCTTTCAAACCTTAACATGTGTGTAGTTAATTTTTTAATCCAATATTCCTACTAATATAAACATAAAATCATAACATCAGGGACAGTAAACTTGGAAACAAGAATAAAGTGAAAAATAGTATCGTTACATTCATTCCAATCATTTCAATAGTCTATTCTTTTTAATTATCTCTAATCATTTATAGTGGCCACTATAGTCAAGAGCTTAAAATATATATTATGTATTATTTTCATCTTAAATCACTCAAGTTTGACATAGAAATATATAAAAAACAAAACAGTAGATGGTTATTAATATGTAGAGATATTTAGGCTAAACAAAAGTTGCCATGTTTTCTACATAAAGTAGAAAATTATACAGTAAGTTGGCATGCACAATTGAAAATAGGAACAGCTATTAAATTATCTTTAAATTTATAAAATAAGATGAATAAATTATTCATCACCTATCAAGTAATTGTTTCAAATGCAATCACAACCAATGTGTCCCTACACCTCTTTAAGATAAGCCAGACCAGCTGGGTTCAATAGCTCACAGCTATAATCCTAGCACTCTGGGAGGCTGAGAGTCAATTGCTTAAGCTCAGGAGTTGGACACCAGCCTGAGCAAGAGCAATACCCCACATCTACTAAATATAAAAGAACTAGCTGGGCATTGGGGTGGGCACCTACAGTCTCAGTTACTCAGAAGCTGAGGCATAATCCCATTTCTATTAAAAATAGCTGGGCATTGTGGCAGGCACCTGTAGTTCCAGCTACTGGGAAAACTGAGGCAAAAGGATTGCTTGAGTCCAAGAGTTTGAGGTTGCTGAGCTATAATGATACCATGGCACTCTACCCAAGGTGAGATAGTAAGATTCTGTCTTTAAAAAAAAAAAAAAAAAGACAAGCCAGAGAAGGCACTGTACCAGAGGCTTTTGAAGTCTTGGGAAGCCTTCGAGAAGGCACTATACCAGAGGCTTCTGAAGTCTTGGTTCCACTGTGATATTACCAGCCTATGCCAATTATTGATCTTGTGCACAAAGTCAAGTTACTGAATCACTCTGTGACTTAGTAATTCTAGGTATAAAATGCGAAAAAATACAAATCTTCAATATTTGTTATGAACATAAAATGAATTGTGTCAGACCTTGACATTCACAACTGGCACATGGATTAGCAGGTATGAAAGCTAAGGAGTAATCAAGGTGGAAAGAGCATGCTCATCTACCTATTGAATCTTGTAATCGTACACTTAGAACTGTGGTATCTCTCCTCAAACCAGAACCTACAGTTACTCATGGGTTTGGGAATTCCTTCTGAGTGTTCTTTCTCATTCCTCTCTATTACCTTTTTTTTTTTTTTGAGACGGAGCCTCAAGCTATCCCCCTGGGTAGAGTGTCATGGCATCACAGCTCATAGCAACCTCCAACTCCTGGGCTCAAGCGAGTCTCCTGCCTCCGCCTCCCAAGTAGCTGGGACCACAGGTGCCAGCCACAACACCCGGCCATTTTTTGGTTGCAGCCATCATGTTGTTCGGCACATGCCTCAGCCTCCCACAGCGCCGGGATGGGGATTCGAACCCGCCACCTTAGGTGTACATGGCTGGCGCCTTAGCCGATTGAGCCACAGGCGCCGAGCCAGATCCAGTTAGCTCTTAACTAAGGCTCTGTAAGGGTTCAGCTACAGACCCCAGATTTCACTTAGAGCAAGTTTATGAAGCAAATACATGTCTTCAATTTATTAAATTAAAGAAGGAGGTGGATTCATTTTTCTTTTTTTTTTTTTTTTTATTTTTGAGACAGAGTCTCAAGCTGTTGCCCTGGGTAGAGTGCTGTGACATCACAGCTCACAGCAACCTCTAACTCTTGGGCTTAAGCAACTCTCTTGCCTCAGCCTCCCAGGTAGCTGGAACTACAGGCGCCCACCACAACACTGGGCTATTTTTTGGTTGCAGTTGTCACTGTTGCTCAACAGACCCAGTTCGGGTTCGAACCCAACATCCTAGGTGTATGTGGCTGGCGCCATTGCTGACTGAGTTACAGCGCCGCCCAAGGAGGTGGATTCCAAAAGATAATTGTGGCCATAGGTAGTAGAGAAAATGCATTGTAGGAGGATCAGCCTTCAAGTCTCTGATTGTCCATCAGAGACTCAAAGCTCAGAAGCCAACAACCTACTGTTAAGGACAGGCAATGTGCATATAGCATTTGCTCCCAGTCCTGGGGTATTAGTGTATAGATAATAGAACTTTAATGCAGGGCTGGCTCGCAGCTCAACCCAACCCCTTGGCTCAGAACTGTGGGACTGTAAATTTCATTGCATAAATAGCAAATGTGCTCTTTCTATAGATTCTATAGAAAATAAATAACAGTAAATAATCTGTTCTAGTTCTCCTTGACATTTTATTTATTTATTTAAGAGACAGAGTCTCACTTTATTACCCTCAGTATAGTGCTGTGACATCACAGCTCACAGCAACCTCCGACTCCTGGGCTTAGGTGATTCTCTTGCCTCAGCCTCCTGAGTAGCTGGGACTACAGGCACCCACCACAACACCTGGCTATATTTTTTGTTGTTGTTGCAGTTTGGCAGGGGCTGGGTTCGAACCTACCACCCTTGTATATTGGACTGACACCCTACCCAATGAGCCCCAATAGGGCGCCGCCCTATTTATTTTTTATTATTTAAAAATAAATTTTTTACCAATTACTTCTCACTATGTTATACGGTTTGGTTTCAATCTCCTGGCCTCAGGGGATCCTTCTGCTTCTGCCTTCCCAGTAGCTGAGGCTACAGGTGCACACCATTACACCCAGTTTTTTTTTTGTTTTTTATTGAATGGTAACTATGTACATTAATGCACTTCTGGGGTACAGTGTGGGGTTTTCACATGCAATCCGAAATACTTCCATTAAACTGATCAACACAGCCTTCATGTCATTCTCTCAGTTATTGTTTTAAAACGTTCTGATTCTACTCTTAGAGAGTTTCACTTGTACCCCTGTAAGATAAACCTCAAAAATGGTCCCTCCAATCCCCCTCCCTCCACCCATTCCCCCTTCCCTTCTCCCTCCCCCCTCCCCACATTCTTAGGCTATTTGGTTATAGCTTTCATATAAAGGGTATAAATTAGTTACTTAATAGGGGTGTGTACATCGGATACTTTTTCCTCCATTCTTGTGATACTTTGCTCAGAAGAACATTCTCCAGCTCCAAAAAATGCTCACCATCCTTAATCATCAGAGAAATGCAAATCAAAACTACTTTGAGATGACACCCAGCTTTAAA
>CAUYQV010172566.1:0-12805 GCA_963574575.1 Galagoides demidoff | reverse complement strand
GTGGTCCCAGCTACTTGGGAGGTGGAGGCAGGAGACTCGCTTGAGCCCAGGAGTTGGAGGTTGCTATGAGCTGTGATGCCATGGCGCTCTACCCAGGGGGATAGCTTGAGGCTCTGTCTCAAAAAAAAAAAAAAAAAAAGATTTATTCTTTATCTGTTGTGGAATACAGATACCTGTATATTTTCTTTCATATAGGAACCCTTTTTAAGATAGACTTATGGGGTGGTGCCCTGGCTCAGTCAGCAGGGCACTGGCCACATGCACTAAGGCTGGCAGATTCGAACCCAGCCCGGGCCAGCTAAAATAACATTGACAACTACAACAACAAAAAAATAGCAGGGCTTTGTGGTGGGCACCTATAGTCCCAGCTACACGGGAGGCTAAGGCAAGAGAATTGCTTAAGCCCAAGAGTTTGAGGTTGCTATGAGCTGTGACACCACAGCACTCTACTCAGGGTGACAGCTTGAGACGAGGTCGCAAAAAAAAAAACAAAAAACAAAAAAAACTATACTTATGCCCTAAGCAGATGTTCTGTCTAATGGACTTCCCCTATAGAGAAAGACCAAAGTGTATTTCATTTGAGATGTTTAGTACTGCAAATTTTGGTATTGAAAACTATTACATTTATACTCATTGGAAACACCATTTCAAGAAAATAACTTGGGTGATTATGCACGTATAAGATTTGCTGCTGTCCGTGAGTAATTTGTGTCCTGCCGTAACATGGAGCTTCTATTACTGTGCTATAATTACTTACACATTCATTGCAAATAATGATGTAACGGATTTTTAAAGGCTACGCATAAGAAGAAGCAACAAACTGAGATGCAAAACATGTTTCCACCCCTTTTTTCCAAAGCTATAGTTAATCACTTGAACACTATCCAATATAGTAGAAAGCTGGCAGACTTTTCTTTGCAGCAGGCTATGTAAAAATGTTTATAATTTACAGCTTATTATGCCATGCAAACGACTGTGTTCCCAATGAAGGAGAGTGAGAAAATATGGCAGCTCAATTACTTAACTCCCCTTTGTTAGTTGTTTTCTGGCAACAGTGGAAGAAGGATACTTTGCGCTTAAAATGCATTTCTTTATTTAATTTTATATTATTCAATTCAGAACTACAAATAGGAATTTCCTTTTCATCTTTTTATAGATTGGCCAGAGCAATTTTAATTTAACAAAACCAAAAAGCTGAAAAATCAGAATTGTCAGGGAATTTAAATAAAATATTGCTAGATTAGAGTTTAATTCAATTTATGGTTTCAACTTCGCAAAACCTGTTTTTGTTTCTGACACATCTGCAGAAGCTAATGGGCAATTTATTATTTCCAAAGGTACTTTATGCAAACTTTGTTTTATATTACCTGCAGCACTTTGGTTGAAAGTTGATCTTTCTTAGAAAGAGAGGGGAAGATAACATAACTTGGACTTCTCTGTTATCTGTTGAATATATTTATCCATGTTAGGCCTTTCCTTAGCTTTTTCTTTTTTTGTCTGTAATTGTTCTTTTTTTAAAATTCAGATTAATATGAGGTTACAAATGATTAGGTTCCCCCATTAGATTCATAAAACCCCTAAAGTCAGATGCTACTTGGTCTTCATGGTTGCTGTTTTCTTTATGGCTGGTCCCCACTACTACTAGTTTATACTCAGTAATTATTTCTCAAATCGTGACCTCTGTTTTAGTGGGAAAGTAGGCTAAGGCTGGCTCTTAGCTCCTGACCCTTATACGTAGGCCTTCAATGAAGGTACTTTCTGAGAGAAGCAAGTACGACATTTAAAAGTATATATAGTAGCCTTCTTCCTTCTAATTCTGAGAGCTTTCTATTTATTCATGCTTCCCTGAAGGTAAAAAGATAAAAGTATACATTAGATTTATATTTAAATAGTTAAAACATTCAAAAAAAGTTTAATTTTTCTATTTTCTATTTGTTTTAGAATTAATTTAGAAGCCAGGGATTTCATAGTACTTGATCAGTTTTTATTAACTGAATGTTCTTTTTTCCATAGCACAAATAATCAGATACTGAGTGTATCTAAATGGGAATTTTTGTGGAATAATGTTTTTTTGTGTTTTTTTTTTTTTATTGAATGGTAACTGTGTACATTAATGCACTTCTGGGGTACAGTGTGGTGTTTTCACACACAATCCGAAACACTTCCATCAAACTGGTTAACATAGCCTTCATGTTGGAATAATGTTTTTAAGGAATAATGGATCGCTATAGCAGAGAAAGTAGAACTATCATGTCACTATCAAGGCATGGGCATCCTTATCGATACTGTCCTCTTCGAGAACCTTTTGGCATAAAAACATCTTTTTCAGGGGTGTTTACCTCAAACTCTTGGGCTCAAGTAATTCTCTTGCCTCAGTCTCCCAGGTACCCACCTACAGGTGCCCGGCTAATTTTAGAGATGAAGCTGGCAATTTTTAGAGATGAGGTCTTGCTCTTGCTCAGGCTGGTCTTCAACCTGTGAGCTCAATCTATGGTCTACCCCCTGCATGCTGATTTTGTGAGGACTGCTTTTTGCTTATCTGTGGCTATCACAGAAAGTATGCATGGACATTCCTTTTGCTGATCAGCTTTTGTTAGTGTTTGTATGTTTAATGTGTGGCCCAAGACAGCTCTCACTCGTCCAGTATGCTACAGAGGGAAATAATAGTTGGACACCCCCATATTTATATCCACATGGGATAATTGCTTTGTTTTCTACTTCATATTTTTTTTTAAGTTAACTAACGATTGCAACAACCTTAAAGTCATTTCTGTTTGTGTCCAGGTAAAAAATTGAATATAATGATGTATTCTGTTTTCTTAGCTGCTGCTTCTTGGGTAAACAGAGACCTGAGACCTGCTGGAGCCCAGCCCTGGAGGTGGGAAGATAGGTGCTGGCCTTTTCTGGCCTCCTGTTAGAGGTTCTGTTGAAGTGGATGGCTATTTCCTCCAGGTTGCCTTGGTGAAAGTAGAGTTGCCAAGGAAAAGTGGAAGGAAATTAGCTAGGAGGATGTTGTGATAACCTCTCAGCCTCTGTACCACCCAGGATTCCTTTTGCTATTCTCCCACTTCTTTATAAAAGAGGTGGCTCCTACCTATAATCCTAGCACTCTGGGAGGCTGAGGTGGGTAGACTGCCTGAGCTCACAGGTTCAAGACCAGCCTGAGCAAGAAAAATAGCCGGGCATTGTAGCTGGTGCCTGTAGCCCCAGCTGCTTTGAGAAGCTGACGCAAGAGAATTGCTTGAGCCCAAGAGTTTGAAGTTGCTGTGAGCTATGACCCCAGGGCACTCTACCAAGGGCAACATAGACTCTGTCTCAGAAAAGTAAATTAAGTTTACTTTTAAAATTTAAAATAAAAAAATAAATTTTAAAAAAAGAGTCACAAAACACTTTGTATATAAAATGATTGCCAAAAAAAATGATTACTTGATTTTCCATTTCAGTAAATCTCTTATAAATGCCAGTCTGACCATCTGATGACCACAAGAGAGCCATCATTGCATCTTATTTATGAGTAGAAAATTAAAACTGAATTTTTTATTAACAGATGTATCTTTATCCAGGGGTTAATGAATGGCTTTTTAAAGACATTTTAGAAAGGGGAAATTAACTCACCTCTGTGAAGAATTCTTTACCTACTTTGAAAACTTTTCAAAGATGTGATGAAGAGCGTCATTTCAAAGGCGATACCCAAGCTGGGTATCGTCAGACAATCAGTGCTCACATTGGTTTTGTTTGTTTTGAGTTATTATTATTATTATTTGCTATAGAAATGGTGACCATTACCAATTTAATACCGTTTTTAAATAGTAAAATGTGACCCCCTATGTTATTGTTATAAATGATGAATATAGTATCAGGAGCCTTTATTTTTATCCACAGAATAACCAGTCAGAGATGTAACCCAAAGACTTCATAGTGTCCTGGATAGAGTTCACCCTTTTTCTTCTCCCTAAACATGGGAGATCAGGCAAGGTTTCTATCTTTGAAGAATACATGCTCATCAAACCTAAAATTCAGACAGCTTTCATCTTGAGATAAAATAACAGCTTTGTCGCACACACCAGTGAAGGCTTTATTTCTGGGGGCTACAGTAAAGTCTATAATTCAGACTGTTAGTATATGGCTGTGGGCTTCTCCATGCCCTGCCCATATTGTTCCTTTCCTTCTCAATTTATCGCACTTTGTCTCTTGTCACATTGTCTCACATTTTGTGCACATCTATTGGTTGTGCTTTTTATTTGTTATTGAACATCATCTAATAATAACTAAAACATTTTAAACTCTCTAGAATGAGGCAGAATTGAGAGCAGATGAGTAAAGACTTTAGTGTGGTAGAAAGAACAAGTGCTCTCGATGTGGCCACTCTGACAGAGCCTCCAGGTACCCTGCAGGAGTGGGCTGTCCAAGCTCTTCTCTGTGTCCACCCTCAACAGTCTCATTCTTGTTTTGTTCCTTGAAATTCATAATTATATGCAGTACTGAAATGAACCTAGAGCAGTAGTGATCAGTGTAAATTCTAGCTGCTTTTTCCTTTTCTGTAGTTTAACAATATAACTTCTTGCTTTTGTATTGCAATTACTGTTTTAGGATTATCTAACAGGGCTTTCCTCTGCTGCACATTGGAGGAATAAGAGTTGCCTTGGGCCACACATTAAATACACAAACACTAAGGATGCTGATTAGTAAAAAAAAAAAAAAAAAAAAAAAAGGTCTGTACCTATTTTGCTGAGCCACAGTTAAGCAAAAAAAGTCCTAACAAAATCAGCATGTGGCCCACGGACTGCAGGTTGGACACCCCGGAAGCCTGTTTATTCTTCTAGTGTTCTTTACCAGGAGCTTTTTCTGGTAGAAGAAAACTCAGTCAAGCAGGATTCAAATCCAGGAACCGTTTTATAAAGTTACATGTGTATAATATGTACAAAGCTATAGAGTTTTATGTCATTTTTTAACTAAATCTTTGGAGTTTATACTTATTTATTCATTAGATGAAAACTGTTAAGGAAGGTTAAATACTGCTGAATTAAAACCCTGTTGAGGAAGGGAGAATGGCAGTCATTTTAATCAGACTAGATATATAGGGCCTACTTTGGAAATATTCAATATTCACAAAAAGAGGAAATCTGTTATACAGAACAGGAACTCTATTATACAAAAAAAGGAAAGGAAGTATTACCATCATGATACTGCTCTAAATGGCTCCTTGAAATCACCTAACAATCCACTTAGGAGTCCAGTGTATAATAGACATACTAGGACATGATGGCATTGTCATTAAAAAGAAAAAAATACCCTTAGGGTGGCACCTGTGGCTCAGAGGAGTAAGGCGCCAGCCCCATATGCCAGAGGTGGCGGGTTCAAACCCAGCCCCAGCCAAAAACTGGGGGAAAAAAAACCCTTTTGTAAATATCTGATTACATCTGTAATATACTGGATACCATACCAAAAGAATTAAATCAATCTGTTCCCTATCCCCTAAAACTTTATTCTCTCTTACAGGTATTTTGAGAGTAGACACATATATTATACATATAATATATTAGAAAAGTTACTATAGTCCCAGCTACTTCAGAGGCTGAGGCAGGAGAGAATCGCTTGAGCCCACTAGTTTGAAGTTGCAGTGAGCTATGAAGCCACTGTACTCTAGCCCAGGAGACAGAGCAAGACTCTGTCTCAAAAAAAAAAAAAAAAGTATATATAACATGATATCTTACATATAAAAGTTAAAGTGGTACTGTTAACACTTAGTGAAAGAGACAAGATTCTTATTTGCAGGGATAAAGATTAAGAATAACCAATGAGGGCAGCGCCTGTGACTCAGTGGGTAGGGCACCAGCCCCATATACTGAGCGTGTTGGGTTTGAACCTGGCTCTGGCCAAACTGCAACAAAAAAATAACTGGGCGTTGTGGCAGGCTCCTGAGGTCCCAGCTCCTTGGGAGGCTGAGGCAAGAGAATTGCCTACGCCCAGGAGGTGGAGGTTGCTGTGAGCTGTGATGCTACAGCACTCTACTGAGGGCGATAAAGTGAGACTCTGTCTCTAAAAAAAAAAGAATAACCAAGGAAATTGAAAATTTTATTATTCATTCAGACTTATAATTAAGTGTAAGTGGATAATACATTCATTCACTCTGAAATTTTTTTTCTTTCTTTCACATCAGAAGGGTAATGTGGCACATCTCACACTTGTAAACTACACAGGATTGTTTCATTCACTCTGAAATTTGACTATATGTGGACTTGACTAGGGAATGTTTTCCTTAAGATATTTTAAATACACACATGCACGCACATACCTGCCTGTGATCTGAACTTTTGTAGAACTTCCTTATTGATTTTATTTCACAAAGTTCATCAGTCCAACTCCAGGATATTTTCTTCTAATCTCTTTTACAAGAGGAGAGATTGTCCATTCTGGTAAGTCAAGGTAAATTCACCCACTTCAGCCTCCTCTCTCTCCATTTCTCCATATTCCCAATATATTTCTCCCCCATAATTCTTATTAGGTAGAATTCTTCATTAGTCTCATTTTAGGTATACTTCCTTGGGCTTTCTTAACCTTACTTGAAAATTTGAATTAGGTCTCCTGGGTTCCCTTGGTAACCCATATTTGCTTCTGTGATAGCAATTATTGCCCAAGATTAAAATTATTTGCCTTCCTGTTCAAATCCTTCACTAATCTGGCCATCAACCTCTCAAGCACAGAGCTATGGTTTTCTCTGGTCCCCCTTTTTTCTAACACATTCGTAGAGCCTATCTCAGGGGCTGACATATGACAGGCACTGACTGAATGTTTATTAAGCCAGGTGTGGTCACTCATGCCTATAATCCTAGCACTCAGGGAGGCTGAGACAGGTGGATTGCTTGAGCTCAAGAGTTGGAGGTTGCTGTGAGCTGTGACAGCGTGGCACTCTAGCCTGGGTGACAGAGTAAGACTCTGTCTCAAAGTAAATAAATAAATGAATAGATAAATACTCATTAAATGAAAAGAGATCCTTGAATAATGAATACATTTGTAATAAAATACAGAGAACGTGCATTTAGAATATTGTCCTTCTAACTCTAACAAATTTTTAACATTTTACTAATAGTATCCAGTCAAGACTTCAGAAGTCTTTTTGCTGCAACTGTTTATCCTGCCAGTAAGTCAGATGCTGTTAACCAGTTATCTGCTGATTTAGTAAAATATTATAAGTACTTATTATTTAGAAATTTTTAGTTTAATTTTTGAACTTACTCCAAGACCTGCTCTCTTGACCAGATCTGTCGCTATAATAGTTGTATCCTCCAAATTCCATTTACTAAATATCAATAAATATGGGTTTGCCATAAAGATGAGAAAACAGTTTATCTTTTTAAGAAAGTAAATATTTATAGCAACTCATGAATTTATACCCAAATTGTGCACAATGACAGTATAAAAATGTTTAAAAATAAATTGATGTAAATGGGGTATTTCAAAGTAGAGGTTGACACTTCATCACTATCTTAATTTTGTGACTTTTGTCAGTTGATGTCACAACCTTAGTGTTATTTTTAAAAGTTTTCGTGGGGGTACTTAATTAAGTGACGTGGTGTTTGCTTATTTCAGATAGCCTGTCTTTGTTCCTGTCCAAGCTGTGCTGGCAGGGCATTGCTTTTCTTTTCCCTTTTGTTAATATTCCGTGTTAGATAATGGTTCTGCAAATAATAGATTCCAAGGACCTTTGAACCACCATTACTGTAAAGTAAAATGCAACTTAATTTTTTCTGGGCATAATGGTTTTAACCTTGTGTACTAATTTGACTGTGCTTGTGGGGGCAGATCCTTAAATGAGACGCAAATGAAGGAAAAATTGCTAATGCTGCCACTGTATATCTAATGAGCACTGTGTAATAAACCATAACCTCTTCGACATTTCTCTGGAAAGCAGTGTGATTATTTTGGATGGCTAGCCCTTTGTGGATGGCTCATTACCGTCTGGCATAATATGTATTGATAGAGACTGTAATTGTCAACTCCTATTTGACATGCTGCCTCTAATAAATATGGCTTGCATCGCTAGAGCCCACTAATGGTTATATAGGAAACTGTAATTAAAGAAAAAATGTACATTTTTAGGTTTAAAAAAAGTATATATGTATGTAAAATGTCTGTATAGAAGATTGTTGGCTTCTTCACCACCACCCTTTAGTTTCTTGTCTTAAAGTATCTGAAGCCTCCCTTAAGGATTCCTGCTCTTTTATGAGTATAGGGACCAACGTGTGTCAGGACCTGTATGTGGCGGGTGCAGGAAGAGAGAGAGAGAGAGAGAAAGAAAAAAAAGGGGGGGAGCATTGCATTGATAAAGAAGCTCCCTCTCTGTCTAGATAAGATTCATAAGACTATAGTTTAAACATCTGGCTTAGCTCATGAAGTTACTGCTCTACATAGCTAGACAGTCTTGACAGTCTCTTTTTATTCACCTTTCCCATGGGTAATTTTTCCTAAATTTATTTTCATTTTGTTATAAGAACGTTATGTTCTTTGATAGGGGAAAAAGGGTGTGGGGGATACCTAACAAGCCAGATTATTATGAAATAGGAATCACAAGGATATTAAAGGCCCACTGAATACTTCATATAATATTTAGGCTTGAAAAAAATATAAATTAAAGATTAGAATTGGCCCTACTTCTTGTTGTAAGACAAATAGAGGCCTAGTCAATGTATAAATTTCTGCAAACAGAATTAAGTTCTAAAAAAATGCCTTTGTTTACAATGTGTAATTGTACTATATTCTAAACTTTTTGACAAGGAATTATGTCCTTGGTTTATTGACTATACTTCATGGTTTTTATAAAATAGAATTCTTATCATAGGATGAAAATTGGGTTGGAGGCACATGTTTCTATTTCCTGGAGTAGGCCTAGAAAATCATGTGCAAAATTAGGCAGCGCTCTCGTTTCTTCTTTGCGTGTGAAGACTGATACAATTTTCAAGCTAAGAAAGTGGAGTCCTGTGGAGCTGAAGAGAAGCAGCTGCTGGGAAAGCATGACTCTAGCCATATACCCATAGTTTTAAATCCTGGTCCTATTTGTCTAGGCAGATTTCTTGGCCTCTCCGAGCCCCAGAAAATGGGGCCAGTACTGTCTACCTAACAGCTGTTACAAGGCTCAGATGAAGGAACGTATATGAAGCGCTTACTGTAATACTTTTGATAAGTAGGTAGTCAGTAGATAAAAGGCATTAGTAGATTTAGTTTTATGCTTTTTACTCTTTTATTCTCCCTTCTTCCTTTTACCCTCTTTCAGTGACCGCTTTTATAATCTACCACATTCTCTGTTTTTTCAAGGATGTCCTGTCCATGAAGGAAGGACTTCCGATTTTGTGAGATAATACTAGCTCATAGTTATTAACAGCCAGGCCCTGTTCTAATTTTCTTACATTAACTCACTGAATCCTCACAACAGTCTCATGATAAGAGGTAGATGCTGTTATTATCACCTTAATTAACAGATGGGGAAAACTGAAACACACAGAGGTGAAGTCATTTGCCCAAAGTGACATGGTAGCAGGGCCAGGGTTTGACCTCAGGCAGTTTAATTCAGAGCCCAT
The DNA here is from genome assembly GCA_963574575.1 of Galagoides demidoff. NCBI lineage: Eukaryota > Metazoa > Chordata > Mammalia > Primates > Galagidae > Galagoides > Galagoides demidoff. Next base: position 3,230 of record CAUYQV010172566.1, on the reverse strand, counting down.
ACACTTTGCCCCTAAGTTACACCAACTCTACAGGTCATTGCTTCTCGTGTTCTTAAGGCAGAAAAAAAAAGAACAGGTTTTGGAGGGGCCTGGTCCACTTTCCTTTGTAGGGCTAAGTAGTCCTTAGAGGACAAATCCAAGTCAGCCATCTGCAGCATGGACATGGCATTTCTGGGAAGTATAAAGGGAGAAGCAACTGTGCTGTAAGATGCAAGGGAAGGGGAAACTGAGCACTAACTGTTCTAGCCCTAGACCTGCCTGCAAGTGTCACGTACTTGTAATGTCCTGCGTACACTGTGCTGTTTCCTCTGCATGGGTCACCATCCCTACCTTTCTCTTCATCTGAGAACACTTACATAACCCTTAAAAGATACAGGTCGGTTCTCATCTTCTCTGAGAAACCTTCTCTGACTCCCAGGCTGAGCTAAGTGTTTTATTCTGAGCTCCTTTAGCATAAGTCTGTACAAACATTAGTGGTGTTAGCAGTAATGCCTACTGAGCACAGACCATGTGCTGTCAACTCTTTACAGTGTTATGCCATTTACATCTCACAATAATCCTGAAAGGTCAGTAGCAATAAAGTTTGGCAATGTTAAATAATTTATCTAGGATCTACAGAGCCATTAAGTAGCAGATTTGAGATTTAAACCAAGTCTTTCTTACCCCAAACTTATATTCTTAATAACTGTGGTACCCATACATTATTGGTATCATTGGCTTTTATTTTTCTCACTATCAGATTATAAACTCTTTAAGGCAGTGGCTCTCAACCTTCCTAATGCCATGACCCGCTGCTTTAAGGAGTATTTTTTATTCATCTTTTACTCAGAGCCTATCAAAATTGTGCTTTAGAGGAGAAAGAAACAATATTAATTTCTTTTTGCTAAATGTACTTGAGTTTTAAATGTGTTTTTTGCAGAGAGCTGACTTTAATGGGTAGGAGCTCAGAGAATTTTTCCTCCCCTTCCGAAGGTTCAAGTCTGCTAAGATGAACTGACAGTAGTCAGATTATCAGAAGAAAAGGCATGCAGATTTTTTAACATGCGTGTGGACATGGGAGTCCTGCAAATGTAAGACCCAAAGAAGAGCCAGACAGTTGAGGCTTACATACTTTCTTCATATGGGAGAGTGGGCATGGGGGAGGGACTATAGGCAATTTCAGAAGGGTAGTAAGTGATTTTTAGGGTCAACACCAGAATGGACTTGAACACTGCACAGTGGTAGACTTGGAAGACCAGATAATGATCTGTTTGTTTTTTTGAAACAGAGTCTCACTTTGTTGCCCTGGGTAGAGTGCCATAGCATCATCACAGCTCACAGCAACTTCTAACTCTTAGCATGAAATGATCCTCTTGCCTCACTTTTCTATTTTTAGTAGAGACAGGGTCTGGTTCTTGCTCAGACTGGTCTCCCACTCCTGAGCTCAAGCAGTCCTCCCACCTGGGTGAGCCACCTAGCAGCCCAGATAAATGGTTTGTAAGTGATTCTCTTTGGATGCCGAATGGGATGGAAGGACAAAAAGTAGTAGGAAGGTGTGGGGCAGAACTCACTGTGAACAAAGGTTGTCTTATGCAAATACAGTCTTCTAGGTAATCACTCAGAGCTGCCCTCAGAAGAGCGTTTGAAAGACTGTCTGGGCATGGTGACTCTCACTGCTTTCCTACAGTTAATCTTTCCTGACATTGCAAGGGACAGGATCCAAGGCACCATACTTCTTTTGTAAGATGTCTTCCTCAGTCAGATAAGGGAACTTTCAGAGAGAGCTCTTCCCTGTGCTTGGAAAGGCGAAACAAAAAAAGTTGCAAGTCCTTGCCTCTGAGGCAACTTGTAAGGCCTGTGTCAATTTCCCTTCATTCTAAAGTGCTCAGCATGCCAGAACACCATACTTTGGGTGTTGTTCTCTGAACCTCAACAAATGTAATTTCTTATGACTTAATTTGCTATCAAAATCTAAAAACCATATACAGATAGAGATATTGTTGGGAAGGTATTATAGATGAAATTTTGCCCACCCTCCCAAATCCCTGCTACCGACCTCCATCTTATATGTTGAAGCCCCTGGCCCCAAATGAATTTTTTTTCTTTTTTTTTTTGAGAAAGAATCTTACTATGTCACCCTCAGTAAAGTGCAATGGCATCACAGCTCATAGCAACCTCCAACTCTTGGGCTTAAGTGATTCTCTTGCCTCAACCTCCCAAGTATCTGAGACTACAGGCACCTGCTACAACACCCAGCTATTTTTAGGTTGCAGTTGTCATTGTTGTTCAGCTAGCCCAGGTCAGGTTTGAACCCACCAGCCTCAGTGCATGTGGCGCCATAACCACTCTGCTATGGGTGCTGAGTCGCCAAGTGTAACTATATTTGTGGATAGGGCCTTTAGGGAGATAATTAAGGTTAAATGAGGTCATAAGGGTGGGGCCCTAATCTGATAGGTCCTTATATGAAGAGGAAGAGGCAACAGAGAGATCTTTCTCACCTGCTTATACAGAGAAAAGGCTGTGAGGACACAGTGAGAAGGCAGCTGTCTGCAAGCCAGGCAGAGAGCCCTCACTAGAAATGGAATTCACTGCCCCCCTTGATCCTGGACTTCTGGCCTTTAGCACTGTGAGGAAGTAAATATTTGTTCAAGTCACTGTGGTATTTTGTTATGGCAGTCCAAGCAAACTAATGTAGTAGAATATTCTGGATTACCGTCCTTTAGGATTTGTATCAAATATTATATGAAGGAATGTTTGTAATTAATAAATTTAATGTGATAAATATCCAACTATGGGTAGAGCATATAACAGCTTGAGATTTGTCATTAAGGGTATAATTAGAATAATCATATAAAAACACAGAGATACTGAATTGCTTGTGTTATTAGAGATTTAGAGTGACCGCCACCTACCACGAGCCACCTGAGGAAGAGCTCAGACTCCTTCCCTTCTCCCTTCATAGGAACCAGGCTTCACCAACTCTCCCTCTTCTTGGGACACGTAGCTCAGTGTTTTCCTATAGAAAAGGGCCCAAGGTACGCAGGACCTGAACAATGGACGGTCATTGTGATTAGGAACCATCTAAATTATTACTTTCTTAAACTATTTTTTTTTTTTTGAGATGGAGCCTCAAGCTATCCCCCTGGGTAGAGTGCTATGGCATCACAGCTCATAGCAACCTCCAACTCCTGGGCTCAAGCGAGTCTCCTGCCTCCGCCTCCCAAGTAGCTGTGACCACAGGCGCCCACCAC